>JAQFZY010000306.1:0-34076 GCA_034696285.1 Hypogastrura burkilli
TCTGATCGTACAACGACTTAATCAAACGTGCTCTGACTCATGTGAAACTTAACCTAACCCAATCTATTATCTTTTTGTTTAATTTGTGCACTTTTAAGCACTTTTACTTTCTCCAACCAATTACTACAACGGAATAACTTTCAATTGAGCGGAATATGCTAAATCAAGAAGATCTCTGTGTCTATTAAAGCCCAAACCAAAACTGATGTTTATACAGAGTGGAGCCAGTGAGACTTTCCCTGTTCCGGCGCCTTCCTTCAATAATGAATGATCCGCTGGCGGCTTAGGCCTAACCCTTCTATTTGTAAATAAATCCTAATGCCAGTGCCTTGGCTCAGTCCTGAACTCTTACATAATACCACTGTAGCCTGGTCTAGTCCCAACAGTATGAAATGTAAACAGAGTCTACTCCCAGGCCCTCCACACGCCAAATGGAGAAAGTTAAAAAACAAAAGTTAAGGGTTTAGGGCTTTAATGTCCTTCACATTGACGGAGACATAAACTCCCTTCCCTTCTGGCTCCTTAGTCGAGAGTCAGAGTGCCTAATGTAAGTACCTAGTACGTACCTACTAGAGCTACAGCTACAGATGTACATACATAGAATAGAATAGAGGGTCGGAGAGAGGACAACGAGGCTCCCGGGTCCCGGTGACCAAAAAAACTCTTCCTTTTTCGGAGGCCTGGCCAAAGAGGCTCTCCGTCCCCATGGCGCCAACTAACACTCATCGTTCCGGCCCGGAAAGGGCCACGGACCCAAAATAATGGGCCTAAATATTCAGATTGAAAGGGACCCAGAGCCATCCCTCTATTTATTCTACACTTCAAACGGGACTTTGGGCCTTCCCCACACGCCCACTATAAGTACATTCAATTTCAGTACAGACTTTCTCTCCGGAGAAAGCACAGGGCACTGGAACGGCAGGCAGCCTCAATAATCATAACCATTTCTGATGGAAGGAAATCCCTCAATGTAAACAAGGGACTGAATCAAGCCTCATCCCTGATCTCCGAGCCCACTCGAGCGGAAACAAGGAAATGTATGTACATAACAAATGCAGTGCATACATATATGGGACTCATGCTTCGGTTCATTGTTCCCTATACAGTAGACAGGCTAGGCAGTAAGTAAACATTGCGTTCATTACATAAGAGCAGAGGCTCGGGAAAGAATCCACTTACAGCCTACAGTTATGCAAAGGTCTGAACAATGGGCGTCGTTAACTTTAACTGCATCCTTAATCCCTCTCTATGTGGTGTATTGTATTGTATGTGCATCTTCTTACGCATAGCCTTGCCTTTCCCTAAAACTTCATGCTTGAGGTTCCGCTTGAGCCTTTTTTATTTTTGACTCTGCCTTCCAGAATTCCAGCCCGTATTCTGATACGATTTTGAAAAACCGTTCCGGTGCATGACACAACAATGGGCGGTGGACTTAGTCAGCTCCAGTTAGTTTCTAAGAGAGCCCCGTAATTCTGGAGGCCTTTAAAGACGTGTACACGAATTTGATGGCCTATTATTTCCCTCTTCCGTCCACTTCATGCTCCGGGGAGGGAGGCAGGACAAAATTAAATAAGGATACAAACTGAATATAGCAACAAGCAAGAATAGGAGGAAGCCACAAGAAGTCGTTGTCATTGCTAAACGTACCTTGTGCCTCCTTGCTGCTCTGGTACCTCTCCAGCCCTGGCTGGAACCTTAAACGCGGTCGTCAAATGAAAACAGAAACGGATCCTCGGGATCATGTTCCCTTCAATGTATTTCCATATTAACTTAAGCCTTCCTCTGTAGCATGGCACAAGAATGGCCTCCCTTCCCGTGTCTGAGCCCTTGGCCTCCGCTCCGAAGGAATAACTGAAGCATGCTACTTCGTGGCATGTCCTTGCATGAGGCCCGGATACTTAATTCTGGCCTCCCAGACGCTTCTACCAGAATGGTAATCATGTGGCCAACAACGCAACGTAGGACCCACAACCAGCATCAAGGATCAAGTCACTGGATTCTGCTATGTGCCCTGAGGTCTTGATCTCTGCACAAGCACTGGAGGGATCTAATTACACTACCCTGGCCTTGGCCCTAGCTATGCCAGGTTCCAGTTTAGTGTATTGTATATGAGATACTTAAGGTAAATTGAAATATGTAGACAAAGGTAGGTACTCATCCTCATACTTCTAAGTACTGCAAGACTATGGTGAGCCCCGCAAATTAGTGTCACCGAACTTTCCGTAAACCCTGAGATATGAGCATAGTTTAAGTGACCATAAAATTCGACCACCGAGAAGAATTCCAATTTAAGTTCAGGCTTCATAACAATTTACATAGTTTGGCCCTTGTGGTTAAAGTCTTATAACAGTATAAATGAGCACATGGATTTTCCCTACTGATGATGCTTCCTATTATAAGCCTCCATCCGTCCATCCTGTCATATTTCACTCACACTCCGCCATTCCTAATGTAATTACGCAAGATAGAGCGCTATACGGCCCTCACACCCCTCCATTTAATTGGTCACGAATTTTGCAGGGAGGGAAACAATGCCCTGTTGATTTAAGGAGGGCATCCCGAACCGCATATTTATGCGTATGTACGGATTTTTCTTCATTGCATGAGTATGAGTCTCTCGCACGACTGATTTCTGGGCAGGTGAGCGAGGTTTATAGGGCCTGATAACAGGTTCTGACTGTGGAGGGATAAATAGCCTCATTTTTCTCTCTCTTATTGTTGTGATAATTATGATTTATTTTTGCATGTGGGGCTACAAGGCTTAATTGATAGCTGAACCCTCGCGGGTCGGCCCCCAGTTTAAAATTAATTTACGCTTTGTATTCTCCTTTGTTTTCACATAAGTTCCTATTATTACTGCTCCCGTCCCCATTGTATGCAAAAGTGCGTGAATAAATATATGCACAGGGGTGCATGGCACAGGGAAAGTTCACGGCGCCAGGCGCCATACATAGTTTGGGAAAACAAGCTTGTATATATGTAGTACGGTAGCGAATTCCGTAAAATCTTTCGAAACAATTGCAGCGGGAATTTTTATTAAGACAGCTAAAAAAATTAACTGAACTGTCGCATTTATTAAAAACGCTGATTCCCTTAAGTTAAGGTCACAAAATTCAAAAATAGTTGTTTTGCCCCTCACAGAAATAAAAAATTAGGCCAGTGTTGCAAGTTTTACCTGATTTTGTATTCAGCAAGTCAATTACCTAGATTTTCTACTTCTACTGTGTGAAATGTATTATTTTATAGTTTATGGAAAATAATTGAAACTGATTCTTAAATTACAGCTTACAGCTGCTATGCGAATAAACATACAAGGAAATCCGTATCCTTCCAGCATGACGCCGCTGTCGGCATACAAGCCCTACGCGAGATCCGGATTTGCATAAATTGTGAATAAATGAGCGGAAATACCCTGTAGATTTCATTCTTGACTGACTCGTATATGTATAATACAAACAAGTAGATTAGTAGATGTAGATAGATACATTACTATATACTTCCTATCCCAGGCCCTGAAACACTTGCAACCTACATAGTATACTATTGTACGAGTTTTGCAAAGTTATTAATTTTAATTTGCAATGATAGGCAGGAACACAATCCTAAATTAATATCAATGTCATGACCATTCGGCCCTTGAATGGAGATGAGAAAACTAGATTCCCTGTGTAATGAAGTGTAGGATGACAGGAGTAACTTATCACTGCACACTGCACAGTCAGCTTGTAGGAGTTGATTAAAAGAACTCAGATCTATGTAGAACACCATCCTATATCCTATGCCCATGTGTGGTCAGGAATGGGATCATTTGGAATGACTAATCCAGTGCAAAAGTTACAAGACAATGGGGATCATTTGCAGAGGAGTCCATTCAAAGTTCCGAAATGAGAATGAGATGAGGCAGCCAAAGGTAACTGACCAGGGAGATCTGTATTTACGATCCATACCGTATACTGCCTATGTTATAGATTGTTTAAGAATTCACACAACGTGTATACCTGCTGTTGTCCCAATTCAATCAATGTCAATTTGCATATTGAAATTAATTATTGTACTTTTGGCTTAAGGTTGGATATTAGCTCTAAACCGGAATCGCATGCTCTTTTGAATGGTGCAGATTGTTTTGCAAATGTAAAATAAATTATTGGGGACAAGCATATAATTAATTTCGACTTTTAAGCAATGTCTGCACAACCCATGTTAAATATGTTAAATTAAATTTCACCATTGGAATGAGCGTAGAGCGTACATTTAGCAAGAAGTGAAATTATGGATTTCAGTATTAAATTTTGCACTGATATAACTCGAGTTCCCAAACTGACCAGTGAGTATGCATACTGTCCAATTTCCAAAATAATCTGCAACATATACAGAGAACAGAATAGAGGCTTAAAACCGCCAATTCATCTTCCCAGCCCTGGCGTCTCCTCTCATTTGTTTCTGATTGGGCTCCTTGACAAATAGGGAGGACCCAATGGTCGGAAAGTACCACGATGACCACAAATCCTTCTCAGGGAATCCCATCAGGCCCACCGTCCCGAAACTTGACTAGTAAATAACTAATTCCCTGAATTTACAATCCACTCACATTGAAGTCTTGACTTCCCCGCCCCCTCCCCAGTCCAGAAAGTCATGAGCGGAAATTCAATAAAATCGTTTAGGGCCCTCTCCCCTTTATTACACCCATTAATCCTCCCAGGTTTCAATTAGAGGCCCATTTCAATCTGAGAAGAGAGAAAAATCGAGTAATTGTGCACGAAAGACATAGAATCTCCATTTCTCAGTTAATGTTTTTTATGGGGATCCCACGGAGGAGCGGGCTAACCCCTGTCCTCGTTTGATTTATTGCACAAGGTATAGTTACAATTGACCTCAGAGCCCATCAGTATCACTGTAAGCAGGTCATAAATATGCAAACTGGAGATACTGCATAACCTGCGCCTACATTCACAATTCTCAATCCATTACCTTATTGGTCTTTTTTGACTTTGAGGACCGCTTCCGACTCAGCCTAAAGATCCGTGACATGAAGGAGCAGTTGAGGAAGGTTTTGTCGGACCCGCCGCAGGTCATTGGCCCTTTCCCTTTAACCCCCGCCTGCTGCTGCTGCTGCTGCTGGTAGGAACTGTGATTGTCCATCGTGCTGTACTTCCAGTAGTTCCCTTCGGCCTCCTCAAGGCTCGAGGAGGCTTCAAAGGAAAGGCTTGACTTCCAGCCGGCCGCCGACCCAAATCTGGGATTCACTCTGCGGCCAGGAGCCGAATTAGAGGCCATTACGCTAATGGGAACCTCAGTCTAATCACACCGCAGCAGACCCAACCAATATCCGTAGAATCGATGTCTCTGACTCTGATTGGACTGCCGGAACAGAAAATTACTTCATTCCCTCACCCTGTAATTTGGGACCAGGTTATGAACTGGGCTCCCCGTCCCCGCACTGATGAAATCACCGTAATCAAAGAGACGAGGAAAACACTGTAATGTACAGGTAGGCCTATAAATCGTTCGTTAGCCTCGGCAGCCAGTGGACTTCCATAAAATTGTCGTGAAGCCTCTTCCTGTGTATAAGGCCGAGGAGCCAACAGGCGGTGGACGACGGAAGGCACTACGTGAGATCTTGGGCTCAAAGGCTATTAATCGGACGGGAGGAGCATGACTGGGGTCAAATCAAAACACGGAGTCCGGAGGACGAGTCTATGGATTCAATTCAATTACTCTGGGCCTGCCTGGGAGGAAAGAGGGTCAATCAGACTCGAATCAATCTCTGCTTGACACCAAACACGAAGGTTTAGGGACTACAGCCTGAACCATGAACTGAAAGCTCAAACGTCCGAGTTCCGAGTATTTAGGACCAGGTCACGTTTTCATTCAATTCACCCAGGCACCCTTCCCCTGCTCCTGTCCTCTTCTACACACGTAGTCGTGAGCCTAGCCAGATACACGAGCGGATAAGCTTCCACGCAGGCAAGATCCTCTGGCTCAGGAGACTCAATTTGTTCTTTGTTTTGGTCCGCGCCAGTAAGGAAAGTCAAATGGGTTCGAAGCCCCAAACCAACTTTTACTGTGGAAATCGAGTGTCAGAAGCCTCAGAGCTCCCTCCGCCCTGCGTAGGCATGGCCAATGATTCTGATCCCACTTTCCACTTGTCCACAGTTTGATGATCCCTCCATGCTCCAATTACTCAAAGTCCCATCTCCCCAAAATTGGCGAATGGAGGAGGCGGAGGTGTTGGGAGGGTTGGAGGCTTATAAATATCCCAATTATGGAGACCAAAGTCACTTTAGGAATAATTTGGCGAAAGTCTTAGAGGAGAGCCAGGGGCGGGAGGCAGCTGCAGACCCCAACCCACACGGAATCGAATAGAAGTTTGAATTCAAGTTCCAAGCTATAAGGCCGGCCCAAAAAAGTGGCTGGGCCAGTTGATGTTGAGGTTTTCGATTTTCAATTCCAGGAGTGTAACGGGCCTAATCCCATGTTATTAGATCCAGCCTCCGTGGGCCAGATGTAAAATGACAGTGAAAGGTGTCAACTGATTATGGGCTATTGTATCAAAGCTAACGGGAGGCTGCTGCTGGGAGGAGGAGGACTTGACAGAACCAAGCCAAGTCTTAAACTGCAGACTCAAGATGATGAAGATGGCTTGGGGTAGTGTACGTAAAAAAAGAAGAGCTCTCTTTTCATCATCATCATGTAGAGGAGATAGTTAGCAAGTACGTACTACCTCGTAAAAATGGTACCACATGCCCATTACTTTGAGAACTGCTGCGGGTATGGTGCAATAGTAAGTACAGACATTGCTTGATGAAGCTGAAGCTGAACTTCACCTTGTTTCCATTCCTTATGGGAAATGGGAACTTGTTCGAAGGTATGATGTTGTGATGGCTGACAGCTCATAGAGGATACCTACAGGAGTCGAGGAGTCTACTACAAAGGAGGAATGATACTTTACTTGTTTCTGGCTCGGTGGACCAAGCGTGAAGAAATGAGGAAGGAATCTCAGCAGAATCCAAGTCCAAAGAAGAAGACTTAGAGAGTCAAGAGACTAGAAACTGTCCTCATCGTAGTTTCCTCAACTCAAGTGGAAGGGGCTTAATGGATTGGGCTCTGTGGATTCTGTGCTCCGTCCCAGGGATAATGGATACTGGTTCAGATAAGGAAGATTTTGGCAGTATTGCTCATCTTTAGGATAATAAAGTCCTTTGAATTTATATATATATTTATATATCCTTTATATTTCCAAAAAGTAGCAAGATCAAAATCAAAAACGTGCAAACCTGGGTTTAGATTTGAATCTTTGCCCATTTGGCTTTGAAATGTATGGAAAGCAAGACCTGATATTGGCAGTAGCAAATACGCTAGTCACTGCATTTACGTAGTACCTACAATGTATAATAGTACAAAGGAGTACTATGTGTCGGCCTCAGCAAATATTGTGTCAACTTTCTCCACTTGTAGTTGCAAATGCAGTTATATTTAGATCCCGCTTGGTATAATTACAGATACAATTCGTCTACTCCAAAGAATAATAACCTGGCTGAAAAAAGAGATCCTTAACTTTAGGTAGGTATGTCATAGTCTGAGCTTTTATTATGCACCTGTGATTATTCTATGATTTAAGTGCTTCTACTTACCCACAGCAAGCGGAATTTCTAGCAAATATAAAAAAGGGACATCCAATACTCCCTCAATAGCACTGAGAATGGCTATAAAACGACAAAACCTGTATCTTCTATTAGTACCAATCCAATTACAGTAGGACAGCTCACTTAAGAATAATTATTATAGGTTCGTTAAAATCCATTTCACTGTTCTCTTCGGGATGGGTAACTGTAAATCACAACGCTTAATGTTGATAGAAATGTGGAAAATACAATCATAAATCAACATCATAAATACTGCAAGGCGACAAAAATGGAGCAGGTCATACTTTTAACTACTGCTCTTCCCTTGTTTGTCATGGAACTTATTTTTTTAAATTGGGAACTAAACCTAGTAGAATTTTAATGCACGGTAAAACGATTGAATTAACGGGTTCTTCTCAGAAGAGGACAATTCGCAAGAGAAAGTGTCCAAGTAAATGCATTCCGAATACACGACTTATGAATTTGCCAGAATTACTCATACATTCGCAATCTCGTTGTCAGTATAGTATTACAGTTTACAGTGCAATAAATCATGAAGAGCCAAGAACCTAATCTAATGAAGGGAGGCATGGCTCAAAAAGCAGAAGTCATAGCTTTGGCTCCTATTGTTCATCACATCCATCCGCGGAGCATATGGCCACTATGGCTATATAGTTCCATCATCTTCCATCCAATTCTGTCCTTTGATACCCGACCCTAACTTGAGGGCATTAGGTTCGAGTCAGAAATCCGGCAAATACAATATAGTAGAATATGAGGGGGGAAGGGAAAAGGTAATTTTGGATCCTGAAAGAGTTAAGATGTTATTCAGGCAGAAGGGTAGAGAGCTAAATATGAAAGGGAAGAAAGGGCCTAAAAAATGTATCTGGAAGTCTTTTGAGCGTAAAAAGCATTAGAAGTCCCGAGCCTGAGCCTTGATCTAATATTATATGATATAGGGCCACTCAAAGGTAAATATTCCGTCTCTCATCATCATGATTACCGGGGAATTTCTGGAGGCCCGTGGTGTGACCCATTATCATGATATCCGATTACATTAAGGTTCTCCCTCGCCTCACTGCCTTCTTCGGCCGACTACATGCTTCATAGACTTTCCTCTCTCAAGGCAAGAAGGCATTCGGGATTCAGCCGACCAAGCAAGAACTGACTCCACTTTTCTCACTTTTTCCCTTCTTGGTGTCATCTTGAATGTCAGGATGACGGAGAAGCTCATCTGAAGCCTAGACGCTTTCATTGTATGATCTCGGAGGATTATGAGCAGAGGAATCCTTCTCGTATAAATTGTAGCCAAGTACAATGGGGCCCTCCATCCTATCTTCTATACGACATCTGATCTTGAGCTGGGTCCAAATATACTTTACATACAGACTTTGTTCGTAGGGTATGTACTTGTACTTCATGTTTACAACTTTACATGTGTCGATTGGACCAAGCTGTGGACTGTGAAGTGAATTAAGGAAAACTGGCATTGAATCCCGATTTGTCCCCAGTTTTATCTACATACACTAATTCTATGTAGCAGGAACCGGGCGCTACTTTTAGAGCTTCTAAATCTTCGTCTCTTGAAAGGTACCAGCCTACGTCTATGCCAAGGACAAGTCCGTATGTTCAAATTCAAACTGAAACAAATTATTTGCGAGGCTTGGAAATGTGTGCCAATTTATTACATTTCAGCACTATCTATATACCAGTGTAAGTATCATGTTTGTGTCAGTTCTAATCCGGGTCGTGTTCTTATAAAAAGACAGTCATTATAGCTCCAGGAAATGAATCTTGGCGCTGAGATCCTTTATACAACTGACAAATTCATACATAGCACATAGCACAAAGTAAAAGTTTAGCGAGCTGCAATTAATAGCTATATTCAAAAAGTTCTAAGTTAAAACTGACGACCACTGACGCGGAATTGAAGATTATGCCCCGGAACAAGCTATCAAATAATTGAAACCGGTTCAAATTTTTCTAAATCGGAATGTTGCCAATAGCTTTGTATGGTTAGTTTGTGTTAAGATTCGACTCAGCTAACCGAGGCGTAGATAAGATTAGGCTCAGTTTGGTGAAAGCTACAAGTATAAACTTAAATTGAAAGGTGAGAAAAAATTGCATATCCTTGCAGGAGCAAACCTCAAATGACGAGTGTAACAATTTAGAGTTTTAGTCATAAAATTGTAGGTAGACAAATTGTAGGTAGACACCTTTAAAGCGTCTATTTTCCTTAATTAGAATTGAATTGGGCCGTGGAAAGTGAAGATGTGCCTACAAATATGAGCCCTAGCTCGGAATGACTCCATTAGAGTCGATTTGGATATTAGCACTACCTAGTAGATAGTAGATCCAGGATTTCTTTACAATTCCTGCCTCATACGGAATATACCTTCTCCTCCGGCCCTCACCACAGAGGGTGTCTCAAGTGAGAACGGAAAGATATAAAGTAAATGAGAAACTGTGCGGCTGCTTGGCCTTCTGAGGGTAGGGAGAAAGTGAGAGAAAGTTGGTGAGAGACAAGGAGAGGGGATTACTTTTGTGACATCCGTAAAAATCCAGTGTCCTCGTCTATGAAGCAGGGGGGAATCTTTTGGGAAGCCAATGAATGAGTGAAATGACTGAATAGGATTTCCCCCAAAGCCCGGCCCGCCTCTCAGCCCAATCCAATTTAATCGGATAAATGAGAGTCCCGGATTTCGGCCCTTGCCCGCTCCACCGTCTTGAGAAGCTAGGCTGAGAATAACTCTGTTTTCTCTGGCCCCTAATCTTCCCCAATTCAAATGATTGTAGCTCATAAAAGGGGATGACTTACGCGGAGTGCAGAGCCGCACCAGCTGTGGCGGGAGTCGTTTCGGAGCCTGCCGCCCATCCGTGACATGACCTCGTTCTCATTGATGGGACGGTGGGCGGGACCGAGGCTGGGCGGGGAGAAGCGGGCTGGCGGGTGACCAGGGGCTCTCCCGCCACTCACGAGTTCAATTCGACCCGAGTTGACCCGGATGAAGGGGCAGGCCTCCTCGGAGTGATGCGGGAGTGTGGAGGACTTCTTATTGTTCGCATGGCAACTGTGGACAGTGTGAGTGTGGGGCAGGGGACACTTGACCGGATCCCCTTTCTCCAGGACAGGGTGGATTTGTCTGGAATAAACGAAGACAAATATCTTGTTTAGTCCATCAAAAAAGTCAACTTTTTGCACAGAACTTATACAAATGTGCTATTTATGATGTACCTATACCATAAGGTTACGTTTGTTTAGTTTAGTTTAGGTTGGGTAGGCTTAGATAATTTCCTTAGCTTAGGCTAGGACAGGTGTAGCTATTTGCTTAGGCCAGGATTGCTTAGTTGAGCTTCAGTTAGGTTAATTTATATTCCATTACGTTTGCTTACCTTACCTTAGATTAGGTTATGTTTGCCTAGGCTTAGGTTAAGCTAGGTTATGTTTGCCTAGGCATAGCTTAGGTTAGTTAAGTTATATTTTCCTAGGCTTATTAGGTTAGGTTAGGTTATGTTTGCCTAGGCATAGCTTAGGTTAGTTAAGTTATATTTTCCTAGGCTTATTAGCTTAGGTTAGGTTAGGTTATGTTTGCCTAGGCATAGCTTAGGTTAGGTTAGGTTATGTTTGCCTAGGCATAGCTTAGGTTAGGTTAGGTTATATTTGCCTAGGCTTATTAGCTTAGGTTAGGTCAGGTTATGTTTGCCTAGGCTTAGCTTTTACCTTAGATTAGGCTAAGTTTGCTTAATTTAGGTTAGGTATGATTCTGGCGAACTGGGAGAAAACATTCCATCGAAGTAAGCGTCATTTCTCTAAGACTAAGACAGCTCATAAAAGGGAAAACGAAAAATAAAAATCGCTAAGACAGAATTTTTGCGCCCCCTATATCGACCTCTATAAATCTGGCAACTCCTAAATTACGTGAATCAAGTTGATTAAATTCCGTAGCCTGGGCTTTATTTATGGGCCTCATACACAGATTTCCTTTTCTGGTATTAAAGCTTGGGGAGGGACGCGAAGGGCGGCGGGCTCGAAGGAATCATAACTAACAACTGTTTCATTCATTCGGCGCGACTCCAAATGTTGTACTTGGAGTGCAGGGTGTTCCAGTCCATTAGGGGATGGATCCTAGAAACTATTCCTATAAATAGCCCGGGTTCTTAAAATATATTACAAATATGTTCCGCTCCGCGGCTTGATTGACGTATCGTGCTGGGATTCCCGCAAGCACAGAACCCAAAAGAGGTTCATTCCTCAGGACAAATGTTCCCGCATCGTATATTCTACATAGAAATATTAATTATTAAAGTACGTGCGATACAATGCACGTTCTTTGTCTATTACTTTAGGGACCTCACAAGGAATGTTATAAAACCGGCGAAGTTTACGGCTTTGATTTAGATGTTAATTTCTGTAATTACGTAACCGTATTTGAATTTTAAAACTGCAGGTATTACTATACAGATCTGTATGTACATCTGTTTGTTAATACATAAAACACATGAGCAATAAATATTTCCCAAAACCTGAGGTCTGAATTACAACAATTTCTTTCATTGGCACTTGGCACCCAAGCCCGAAACGCGTCATCTTCGCATATAAATCACAAATTGCAGCTATTCCCCCAATTACAACCAAAGTGTTAACAGTCTCAACCTCAACCGACTTGGGAATTATACCAAGGTGCTAATTTCAATGCGACACTTCCCATTCCAGTTGCCGATAAAATATGCGTTATGATTATGAATTACGAGTGGAGATGCACCTGTTGTAATTCTAGGGTCATGACATGGAGTCGCATATGATATAACCAGATGCCAAAGATTTAGTGATCCCCTATCGCTCTACAGCACCTGGCCCTGGTCATGCCCAAATCCCCCACCTCCGCCATCTTAATAATCTTAATACCCTTTACCTTAATGTGGCCGGACCCCATGCCAGTCCTCTCGGCCCGTGAGTCCAATATTTGACAAGTTGACGGGTTTATAGAGAAATTGAATAAGTAATTACAGGTGTGCAGATGCAGAGGCAGTCCCTCAATGACTTGGCTCGATGCTAATAGTAAAACAACACGTAATCCTCTCTATCCAAGGTGTTCGGTCCTCAATTGTACGTGGGTGGCTCATTGTATTCTACTTAACACACATTACTTAACTGGGCAGGCAGCATGGTCAATGGTCACTCAGCCTGACTCTGACTGACAATGACAACAGGATCTTGTATGGCTTATTTACGGTGTAAACACGGAGGGGTTCATTCATAAAAATTGGGACCTCAAACTTGTGTAATAAAACTGGATCCATTCAATAAGCCGTCACCCAACAACCTACTATGGGATAAATCATGCCCACTAAAGGAGTTATTACTTAATTAGGAGGGATTCTGGGTTTGGGCCAAGCTGTTGGCCGATCCCTAGGCTTAATTACAGGATTCAAAGAGGGGAAAAATTCTGATTTATTGTAAACCAGCCTGATAATAATATCCTCCTACGAATTCCTACCTAATAAATTGGCTCTGCCAGATTTGGCGAACATTTAGGGCCTCGATCGCGGGCTGAGTTTTAATATTCCAATTCTCTTTTTACTAGGACTCCCCAAAAGTTCCAACACGTAGGATGCTTGTTTATGGACTTGTTAGGTAATGCGGAGAAAGTTTTCCCATTCCCGGCCTTTAATCGCTTAACTTCAACTTGGGGCCTAATATCTAATCCGTAATGCACTATGAAGTCCTTAACAAGGCATGTTATCCCATCACGCAGTGCCGCCACTGCATCCGTTTACACACACATGCTACGCATTACAGCGTCCTCAGAGCCGTGAGCGAATTCCAGTGCAATTTCCATAATTGAAGCTGAATCAGAATTCGGATCTCTCCTGTCGTCATTGTCATCTGACTATAGCTTGGGAAAGGTGCCTGTCACTGTCACTGTCATGTCAGGGCTCCGGAGTCCCCCCAACCGTAAAATCAAGCAAATCTCATGATTTAACGCGGATTCAGGGTTCATTGAAATACGGTAAGTGTAAGTGCTTTCCAACCTCAGAGAAATGCATGCGTAAGCATAGTCAGGATCAAGACAAAGTTATATCCAAGCACAGGCACATGCTTCTAGCTTCGCTTCTAGGACTAAGGCACTGGCCCGTTGGATTTGGGATTCTGCAAACAGTGCATATCTGTATCATGTACTGTACCACACACACCAACCACACTACCAGGAAACCACACATGTGTCGACGATTTAGGCTCTCCAAAGTACATAAAAATGTGGCTTATCCAGCCTGAGCCAGAAGAGCCAAAGAACAAAAGACTTTTGTTTTGGTTCCCACTCGGCCCAGCCGCACAATAAAAAATAAATGTTTAAAGAAAAGTCAAGTGGTGAGCGGAAGGAATTGCTTTTGTCTTTCCTCACTCATACCAGTGCAGTAGTGCAGTAGTGTATGTATGTACTAGCGCTGGGATTTGACAGTAGGGGCGTTTGTGACGGAGGAGCCGAGACATACCCCCCAACTATTTTAGGGATGGGTTCTTACAGCTAAATTGCAATAATAAAAGAAAGCAACATAGCTGCGGTTCATATTGAAATTAAATTCGACTGGAATGTTGGAAATAACATAAAATCCTGGTTTTGAGCCAACCTTCAGCAAAACGTATAATGATGGATTTAAATCTAAAATATTGAATTGAATTCAAATTCCCAAACTGACCAGTCAGTATTCAGTATCAGTAAATACTTAATAATTAGTATGCTTTCCACTTTCATAAGCAATCTGGAGCAGGAACCTTTTCTACGCCATGTTAGGTAGAATGTCCTAATGCAAATTCTGTCGGTTCTCTCGAAACGTGTAGCTGCAGACGCCGCTGCTTGCCATTGGAGCCTCTCCTGCCTATTGTAGACGCTGGAAAGAATCCGGCTCCAGCCTAGCTAGCCCAAAGAATGTAAATCTTTTGGTATTGGTAGAGGAAATACCGCCTCTGGAGGACAAGGCTCTCAGAAATTCAATCCCCCGCCTTATAATATTACAGTTAATGCGTTCCCGTGCAGAGTCAGCCAGCCCATCCTCAAGATCAACTCTATCTACTGTTTGTGTTTCCTTTTGAGCCGAGCCCAGCCAAATATCTTCTCTCTGGATCTCTCGTGTCAAGGAGATGCAATTCAAGTCTCCCTTCCTCCGCTCCTGGAGAAACCTCTTTAGTGCCTGTCATTTCCCATTGTGCAAAAAAGGAGCCGAGGAGCTAAGGAGCCACTTGAGAACTTTGCATAAGAAAACAAACCTCATAGTCTCCTCTGCTGCCGCGGGACTGGAATAATAAGAAATCTCACTAAATCTCTCCCTCTGGCTTCCTGGCCCACCCATCCCACCTTTTCAAATAAAAAGAGGCTCAGGTTTCGAGGTCTAGAGTCAACCTCCGCCTGCCTGCCTCTATTCATACATTCTTCAGCCTGATCTATTATGTATTCCAGATTCCAGTTACTACGGAAAGTAGCCAGTTTATAATTTAATTCACACCGGCTGAGGAACATGCAAACAACCTGATTATCGACTTAGAGAACCCTGCTGGAAGAGCATATAGTATCACAATAGTGACAACAATGGGACGAGCTACAGGGTTGACTAATGTTCTGTCTGCCCGGCCCGTCTACTACAGAGTCGAGGAAGCCTGCTGTTCATTAAAACTTGAGTTATGGAAACTGGGGACTAATCGTACTATGAGACTCCTGGCACTTATGGAATTACATTGGATGACAGGACATAGGGGGGACTACAAAAAATGAGGAGAATTAAAAAAGTCATAAATCATAGGAAAGAACGTCCACTTGCCATGCGAGCTTGGGTGAGAAGGCTCCGAGAATCGTAACAAGATTAATTAAGCGTCTTACGCCTAAATAAGATTAGGGGGAGCCCACATGCTTCGACTCAGGAACTTCCATATTACCATAGTAACTCTACTTTATACGACACTGTATAACACGCTTTATCTGCCTGTACAACGTATCCCTTTCAAACTTAGGTACGTGAGAGAATAAACAGCTTTAGGCGAAGGTTGATCTTCGGGTCACCAAGCCAAGAAATACAATTCGATATCAAGCTACTGCAATACGAGAGCTGAGATAACTGCAAATGCAACTACGGCAAATACCTTATCGTTCGTGTTTCAGATAAACTAGAGGCTATTTAAAGTCTGGTATTAGATCTACGAAATACAAAATCAAAAATTAGCATTTTAAAAAGGAAGCCACCATGTTTTTCCGTAAAAAGTTTGTGAAACCGGACTGAGGGCGTCACAGAGAGGAAACCGACAACTCACGAAGAACAAAACTAATTTAATGCAAAAAAGTAGGAATGACAAACGAGACCGCATGGCTTGAGTCCTTCCTGTCCCAAGTACCTTAGAGAGTAGGAGGCGGATGTCTAAACATATTAGGCTCTCGAAGAGAGATACATGCTTTGGAGTTTACGAGACAAAAAAGGAGACTCCCTCTGAATTTGCATCCCAATCCCAGTGTCTAATGTCTAACCAGGCCATATCGGCATCTCTATAATGTATTTACATAGAAGTCAGGCAGACTTACTACCTAGTATAAGTTAAACTGAAACCTTTCAGCGTTTTAGCCCAATCTCGAATCTGGATACGCACAGGTTCCAGCCATGTAAGTTTACTTTCAAGCACTGGTTTCAGACGACGGCAGTGACAGGTACGTAAACGAGGAATGTCGCCATGGCTCTTTGAACTTTGGAAGAAAATTGAAGGAGCCTAACCCTCGTCTAAGAAATCCTTCAAGTTTCGTATACTAATCAGTAATCAGGAGAGCTCTAAGACAAGACCAACCGCAAGCCTAGCTTTCTCGAAAATATACTGAAATTGGATGCCTGGAAAGTAACAAGGTAGTACTACTACTGGCGGGTTGGTCCTATCAAAGCGTTACGACGTTTGGTTATGAAACTACATATTTCCGGTGCATGCGGTTAGCACTATAGCTTATATACATTTCCCATTATGGATGGCATTTGGCATAGGCGTACCTTGGGGAAGGGGGCTTGATCATCTTATCAAAGTCTTCACAGCCGTCAACGAAGCCTCGGGAAGCCGGACAACTGTCACTCGTCGTTGACAACTCTCCTCCTTTATGGAGTACTTTCGCCCTGCAAAGACAAAGGAACACAAAAAATTAAAATTATTACAGTCCCAGACAAGAATGACAAATTCTTAGCAAACCATCCATTGTGACCCATTATCCTTTATCCATTGACTAAGGAATGACGGAATCATTACAGCTCAGCTCGTAATTCATAATCATAATCCCGGCAGTTCAAGTCCTAATTACAGATTAGCCAAATAGCGAAAAATAAAAATTGAATGGAATACGCAAGCTGCAAATCGCCCTTGTACATATTACAGGGACAAAGGAAATGGGAATGACTCGTTTAGCAGGACATAAAATCCTTCGATCCGGCTCAAGTTTGGGAGCTGGGCTTTATGGTTGAAGCTTTACGACGAGGTCTCTCCATTAAAATAATTATTACTGTGTGAACAACGGTACAGAAAAAGAAACTTGCGAGAACCTAATTCCTAAGTAGGTACAATTAAGAATAAGATTCATCCCCTGTATAAGTCCTAGACACTAGAAATTTCAGGGAAAATTATTATTCCTATTTTACCCTTCGAATTTCAGATTCTCACAATAAAATATATTTTAATCAATGCTCTGATCGTAATTATCTTTAGAATCATCGACATCCACACTTTACGGGTTTCTTTTAGAAATACATATTATTTAGGTAGGTGTGTGTGTATGTGTGTGATTTTCTAAGCACCAAATATTGCCCGAAGACGCGTAATTTGGGCCATGTGTTGGAAGCGCGGTTAGTTGTGAATTAACGAACACAATTTCCAAAATGCATTTCTACATATGTCAAACGTTGTTAAAGAATTTATTTATTTATTTATTATGCGTAAAGGTTATTAAATAGACGCATTCCATGCATATCACTTATGCTGTAGAAAGCTTGCGTGTAGTACTACAGCCTCCTGATCTCTGAACTCGAAGGCTTGAGCTTCATGTGAATATCTCCGTCCTGACATCTGAGGATAGTTCCCTAGCAACTAACAAGCCTCCGTCCCCTAATAATAGTTATCAGACCTGCTCTGAGACAAGGGCTCAATTAAGCCTACACGTAGTTAAGCTCAAGGCTCAAGGAATAGCGGCATGCCCCAAGAAAGTTCCGTGCACTCTCCGGCCGGCCATCAGCCGCCGGTGAAACGGACGGAGATGATGATCATGATCATTATGCCGGGACATAAAATGAGCCTATTCATGTATAAGTGCACTAACTATTCCCGCCTCCCCCGCCGCTCTCGGACGGATAAAATGCAAATGCAATATGCCTGGCTCGCCTCCCATTTGGAGTCCAAAAGGCCTCATTCCCGCCGTCTTTTGTTTTCAGAATCATGTATAGTTATAGTCCAAACTGGAGACGTGAGCGGAAGACGGAATTTACTGGAGAAGGTGTCTAATGCCTCTCCCGGCTCAGAATGGAGACATTAATAGTGGTACCTATCACACAATGAGCGGAGCATCCCTTTGTTCTAACTTTAGAGACGGGGCTATCAATCTAGGGGGCAGAGGCCCGTTTAGTAAACAATGCACTAGCCATAGGACACATTAGCATAAATAATAGAATTCTGTCCATCTCATAGCACAGACCCTTTGTTTATGTTTATGGATTCGCACTTTGGAGTTGACATAAATAGTTGATTGAACACATTTTCGGACTTTGAACCCAGACTATAGTCACTAAAATACACAAGTTTGGCTTTGGCTTCTTACTTTGCCTTTACCGGTTTACCGAAGTATACAGGCAATTAGGAATGATTAGAAAGCCATTACTAGGGCTCTAACTGTCTAATAACTTGGGCCGAGTTTAAAATTTAACAACAGCTTCCGTAAACCTGACCCGAACCTTGCCACATGAAATTGGGACTACAGATTTTACTGCCTAACAATTATATGTATCCTTGTAGTTTACGAGTGGAATATTCTGTAGAGACTGTAGCTATGCAGTGATGGCTCATCCTCTCAATTTTGGGCAGAAAATACTTAAAAAGTCATCATCTTCTCAGATAGGGCAGGCGGGCGGAGTTCATAATACATTCCATGCCTTCCACCGAATATTACTTCCGTATTCAGAGTCCCAGATGCTCGAAGCCTTATGTAATACAGGAGCCGGACTCATCCCCATTATCTCCGTCCTAATGTGTATTATTTGAGAGAAAATGGTGTTTCACGGGAATCGGCAATCGGCTCCCAACTTCCAAGTCCATTACAAGGAATAATGTATCTTCCACTTGCATTACTTTGGAGTGGAAGAATGATGACGGGATTCTTTTTTCGGGGTACTCCTTTAATGAGAAATGGGTGCTCCAGCTTCAAAATTAGATTCTACAAGTTGGGAACAGAGGGTGTTTTGAATTTTTAAGGCGTTTACTACATAGGTGGGTGTAGTCTTGGTCCTATTAGTTCTTGGACTACCTCCTGTTCCGAACATTTTTAGTATATGTCCTATGTATATGCAGTCAGGCTACATAGTGCGTAGGTGGATGGTGAGTTAGGCTTGAGACAGGGAGCAATTGAGGGTCATAAATCAAATACGGTGGTAGTAATGGTAACAGAACTAAAACAGAGCCTCCATGATGATAAATGAGACAGCGTCAAGTTCAGGCCAGGACGAGGCTATACGGGCAGAATGCCTTTTCTATGCTAGTTCCTAGTGGCTCCTATGTACTAAATTGAATAGACTCCGGGAAGACCAGATGAGAATAAATTGATGGGGAATTGGGATGGGTCTGACAGACTTTGCATTGGTAATCTCCCAAGATTAGATCAAATTATTGAAATGGAACTTGGTAGGAGGAGCTTTCCTTCAATGCTTCAATTCAAGCCCGCTTATCCCAATGAATCACGAATAATATGACAACGTGTGTTTTTCAATACCAAGGCGCTTCACGTGGAAGCTGGAATCCTTTCCTAAGTTCATGAACTCAATTTATGAAATAGGTAAAGTTTTGCCCGTTCCCGCTTACGGCGTGAGGGTATTAGAATAATGACCCTCAGACCGCTCCTCGTCAAATTTAAACTCCATACAGGAACATCAGCTACCTAATGGGATATTTCCACATGGAAAAGATTAGAGGCTCTCAAAATAGAAAATGAAGGAAATTCGCCGGCCGCGGCTTTCTTCAGACTTTCCTGGCCTAAGTAATCTGGTTTCCCGCATCTTGGGCCGAATCCGAAGATAAGGCCATCCGTCCATTTAAGTCTAATTCCACCATTCAGGCATGCCAGGCTATTAGATCAGCCAACCCCAATGAATTTCCCTGCAGGGACCTGGACTGGAATATCAAGTGACTAAGGTCCTTCAACATGTTGCCCGATGACAGCTTGCTACATGTCCAGTCTAAAAGAGCCCAAGTCCCATAAACCACACACATGCAGAGTACTTACATGGGCCCTTAAAGAATTTAAGCACCCTCTTGAGTTGTCTCCCCTTTAAATCTACGGGCCTCGTAAAGTCAAAACTTGGGATTCCAACTCATCTTGAGATTTCTTCATAACTTAATTCCTCGGGATATCAAAATCCTAGCGGCTTACGAGTAAAACTTGGAACGGAGTCTGGACCATTTCGGTGAACGTAGCTAAGCTCCTAACTTTCTCCTTGCCTTTGTACTATGAGAGAGAGAAAGTCAGCTAACCACGTGCCTGCACTCGGAGGAATATCGACCATTGAACTTGATCTTTATCTCCGACGCACTCTGCTGCTCCACTCTAGGCATTTTATGGCTTAATTTCACTTGCTATACAGCAGGGCAGGACAGGCTAGACAAAATTTAAATTTTAACCAGCCACACGCGGCCAGAGAGACAGGGATAATTGACTGGAAGGCATGGAAACTCATATCCTGTCCTGTATAAAATACGCATTTCCCTGACTCCGGCCCTGTCCAAATCCCCAAAGTCACCAAGAATTTAAAATATACGGTTTCCCCCAAAATGAATTTTATTGGCAGAGGTCCTAAGCCCTATAGATTATGGCCCCGCCTGGCTCCTGCATATCAGTTTCCGTAGGCTTACCTAAATATATTATGTCAGGAGTAGTCGGAAGTAGGAATCCCGGACTGACACGCATTCCCGCACTAAAAATATAATTGCCTATAAATAAGTTTCGGATCGGGTGAGCCAATAAAATTACATAAATAGAGGAAGCATTTGGTGTTGAGATATGGGGGATCTATTAATACTTACCCACTAATGCTGTGCGTGTGGTGTCGTTTCATATGCAATTTGGAGGAGACTTAAATTATCATATTATTCTAATTTGTGCCTGTACAGGTAGTAACGATAATAACAGCCTGCGTTTCTCATAATTCCACCTTAACGGCATATAACGTACATACATACAGTAGGTGTATTCCTACATAAATACTTTGGATTTGGAATTATTATCTACCTACAATACCTGTTCACTTTCATTGTACAGTGCCGCCTGCCGCTGCACTGAATACGATAAATTCCAAGTTCTAAGCACCGCGGAGCATCTAATAAGAACTGCCCTGTCATCACAATAACAATTAGCGGGCTCACGATAACGACTTCACATGTACCCATCTGAAATCTACAAGTTTTCCTAATCAAAGGAGAGTGAAAGCATTCATTGAGTCAGAAGGCAGAGAGCTATAGTAGCAAGTCCCTCGCTAGACTTGATTACAATATTGTGGAGCGGATGGGTTCATGGGGAGCGAGGAGTCATTAAAGTATGAAATGTTTATGCATGCATACACGCACTAAATTGTAAACTCATTCAGTAATTGCCGAGCCCCTTGTTCTAGTAGACTACGACTACAAGCTACAGCCCGTCCCGTAATTCTAACCCAAACGAGTTTACCAACTTGATCTCATGCCTGCCGTACAATGGGAGGTGGAATATAAGGCAGGAGTCCCCCATCCCATTGTACGCTCTACGCACCGAAGGAAGGACCATGACATAACATAACATTAACTCATAACATGGGCTTACGGCTAAGCTTCTGAGCCCAGAACCGAGTTCAGCGGTGAAAAATAAAAAATAAAACAATCAAGAATAAAAAATGGGGCTCGGCTTCCAAATGCTTCTTGAGAGCTAGAGTCTCAGCATGATCTTGGTTCTCATTTTCATGATAATGGGCTCTTTGAGGTTGGAAGCATGCACAGTCTCTCTGTATGCAACATTTACCTTAGGAAGCCAGTTAATCCAATCCAAAATGGATCCCAAAAATAAGGGAGAGGCATTGGGATTTGAGGAAACCTTTTAGCAACTTAGCACCTGATCTCCCAGCCTGAGAGGCAGAAGGCTATACTAGTGTCGTTAAGCATTAGGAGCCGGTTAAAAGTGTATGAAGGCGAAAGTGAATTGAGATTGTGAGTATCAGTGGAAGCGGACTGACTGGGCGGGGCCAGGCCCAAATTAAGACTTCATGGTCAATGGGCTCTTTGGCAGGCCTGAGCAAACAAAAGAGTTTTATAAATAACAGCAAGGGGAAAGGTCAGATACAAAGGTACAAGCCTCCACCATAGTACCAGGCAGGCACTGACAAGTGACATGACAAGAAATGGAGTCGGGCCTCTCCTTGTCTCCTACAAAGCTACACAGGACGACTGGCACTACTGTTACCTGTTACTCGGTTCCCACTCCTCTATTAGGAACTAATGGAGCCTTCTGGCCATTGTTTAAAATATTCCGTTTTTTGTACAGAGCTGAGTTTTGGATTTTTGTGTCTCTCTCTGTCTCCAGGTAGGACTTCCACTGTGCTCACTACTGCACTGAGAAAAATAGAACTATAAAGTTCTCAATGGAATCGAGGTCATGTCATAATAAGTTAGGAACTACTTGAGTAGTTGCTCCTACAGCCTCTCCTGGCTCTCCTAAGTTGGTAGGAATACTTACAGTGTATTAGGGCACGACAGTCGGATCTCAATTTCCATTACAAATTGATGACAAAGGAGACTCTCCTTCTCACACTGCATATAAGGACATGGATTCATTAACATTTAACTAGTTGGGCCGGTATCGGGCCCCTCCATCTATCTTACATGTGCGGACGAAGAGCCTACGCCTCTGCAATTGGGTTACATAAATGCTGCAGATAGATAATTCCACGGCACTAGCCATAATCTTGGCATTACGATCGAGTGACACAATCCCAAGCATTCTTAAACACACGATTGGGATCTGTCAAGGGAGAATGGTATTGGACTTGGGCAGATAACCATATTTCATAATTACTAACACTTAAATGAATGCAGAAGGCCATTGGATTTTAGGATTCAACTGTTGTTAGTAGAAATGGTAGATTTGGAATTGCGGATTCGTCAATCACATAATATTCATAGTGCCAATAATTTTAAATTGTAATAAAACTATATCAATGACTAAGTAGGTACTTTTACTGAAATCGCAATTTTAATATCAATGACAGTATGAGATCATGGACAGCTACGAGCGGCTTCGAATTTCAATAGCTAATAACAATATTATATTGAGTGATAAGCAGAGCAACCTTTTCAGATTTTATCCTTATTAGGAAATCACCTTAAGATATAGTGTTTTGAACACAAAATCCAGTCCGTTTTTTAATTTACCGGGGTAGGTTCCGTTGTTTCTACTTCACAAGCTCTAATTATATATATTCAATTAGCTAACTACCTACTACATAAATTTTGAAAAGAATCTGATTTCATAAAAACTTTCCTAGCGAGTGGAAAACCTGGAAATTAATTGACGTACTTGTTTGCATATACTTGTGCCAAGCTATATTATATTTATTCCCAATTCGAATGGTTTGATGAGTACATTAATAATAGTAATCCCATTCTATAAACTCTCTCAGGAAACATGTTCATTAAAGGTTCAGGGCCAGAGTAGGTATTATTATTAAGCCAAACCCAGGCTCAACCTGAACCTGACTTTCCCATTCATTGCCAAAGCATAATAATTATTCATTAGGTTCTCTCGTTAAAAATATTTTTTTTCAGTAGAATGGAAGGCGTGGATGAACAAAAGGAAGGCAGGAGAATAGGAGAAAACTTGAATTCGGGCCTAGCTCCTGGAACCTGGAACCTGGAACCTCATCTCTTCATCCCAACTAATATAAAAGGTAATGAAAAGAAAGACGAGGGCTGCTAAACCATGAGGCTGCATAATTTATTAGGCAACTCGTCCCAGCTCCCCTCTTCAAACACCTTAGGAATCCCCAGGAACATGTCTAGGCCTCGTAAATACACGTGAGCCCATACAGGCTCCTCGGCTCAGGGTCCTTTATCAAGGAAGAAATTGATGATAAAAGATTGGAACTCGAATTGGAAGGAATCTCCTGAAAGTACTACACAGATTTCCAGCCTCCTTTCCAGGCAAAACTCAATTTGATCCCTCTATCAGCGGACAGGAGCTCGGCTTGAGTAAATTCCAGCCTCCAATCAACTTTTCCTCATTTTTTTTTATCTCAGCACTTTCTCATATGCTTCAGGTTTCTAAATGGGGTGATGTACACGTAATATACGGGCTGGATAATAAATAAAGAAGATACAGCACTCGTGGTGGATTGCCTTGCCAGGATGTGCCGGAGCACCTTATTACCACCCAATAAATAAAATCATTCATCAACAAATTCTGCTACACATACAGCTACACGTGCCGTTCAAATATAATTATAACTTGGAAGCTACAGATAGCTACCAGTGAAAATCCAAGTCGACGAGGTTCCAATCACTGGTACAGGAAGCCTGGATCAACTATCAAGCCAAGCCCAGCCAGTTGCCTTATCATATCATAACCTCGCCCGGATCCCAGTACAATAGTTTCAAATTTCTCTGCAATTTCTATTTTGTACATACGTGCATGATAGGAGGCACGAATTCATGTGTTTGGACAATTAGGAGATGTAGGAGTAAGCTATTCATTAGAAGGATCCAACACCCCGGACCCGTCGAGCGTTATGCTTTGTTTAGCCAGTCAAGTCGTCTCCATATCATACGCATAAGTTCACGCCTCGAATCTAAAGTTACACGTGGGGGGCTCGAGTTTGGAAAGAGCAGGAATTATAATTAACGACTCTGTTTGTCCTTCCATCTCCTGTTCCTGACACCTTCCAGGGCTCAGGCTCCTGTTTCATGCTAACAAATTAGTAGGAACTAGGAATAGTTTTCCTATGCCGGCTCTGGTCCTGATGGCCGGATGGATTCCGCTCTGGGTTCCATATATTTTAATACACCTTTGATTTTCGTTACTATTCCGGCAACAGAAGCCTGAATGAAGGTTGCTGCTGCCTTTTGGCCTGATGAAAGGAAATGAGGAGTAACCGCATAGGAAAAATTCCGCCTCCTCATCAATCCCCTCCCGCCGCCAACTTCCTATATACTGGCATCTAGTTCTAATCAAGTTAAGAGCTAGCTGGGCCTGAAATAACAGTCCCTCCCGCGAAGGCTCTTATGTACACTCTTCATTAGCACGCCGTCCCATCCAATAACTCTCCAGGAATGCATGGGAAAAATTAGGAGCCGTCAGGCGGTTTCCGAGCAGTCAGAATATATATTCCTACATGTACTTTCAGGGATTTGGGCCTTGGACGCCCGTGCCAAAAACCCGTTGTCGTAAAGGGAGATCTCAGCTCTATTTTATTGGATTGAATGAAGGGTTTGGGCTGGTGCACGGCTGAATGAGGCACGAGGACTATACCTATTAGCAAGGTATTCCCACTTTTTCCACTCCCTTCCCTTTCAGTAGGAGTATCAATTCAAAGGCTGTCTCTAGAGATGGAAATCGAAGCTCTCCTTATAAATAGTAGTGGGAGAGATCCGTATGCGTAAAAGGTGTGGGTGGGTTTGTGCGGGAGCATATTTTATGGATCCCAGAATACACACGAAGTGAGGTTCAAAACCACACTCATGATCATATTTTACATATAATACGGCCTAGAGTCTAGGACTGGAATGTGCTATCCTATATGGAAATCTAACGTGTTCGTAAATCTATTACAAGTGCATTAAAGTTGTGGGAATGGCAATGCGGAAGCTTTGGGGCTCTCCCGAGGTGTGACTCAAAATACGACTTTGCTCTTAATTCAGGCGGGTCCTGGAAACAAATTATAGGGAGTCCTGGCAGCCCAACATCAACTCCTTATAATGGGCTTGTAATAAGAAAAACAGGGATTGTGAGACTCATAAAGATCCGAGATCCACGTGCGACGGGAGTCCTATGTATTTATCCGCCTAGTTTCATTACCATTTATCTCTGAAGGCATGTCTCACTTTAAATGATGGCACTCTTCTTCATAGCCTCGTCTCCACTTTTTTAATTTAAAGAAGTAAGAAACTTACTTTTTTGACTTCCAACGTCTCTTTATGGCTCCGATCATTTTGAGGAGGCTCTTGGCTTACACGAAACTGTATCAGGACGCAGGACGCAAAGGATTTTCGGAGTTTCAGACCTTAAAACTTTTCTCCTTTCTTGTCTTGAGACTTGTCTAAGACTTCAGGCTAAGGTTTTGGGTCAGGTAAATTCCACCTGTCCCTAGTCTATATATAAACGTACAAAAGTACAAAGTATTTTGAGCCCGGTTCATTCAATGGCCCCTCGGAGACGGCCTCGGCTCATACACGAAATATAGTCAAGTTCTTGTTCCCTTGACTGTTGGAACCCGGACTCGTGAATTTGAATGGAATTCTTCATACGGCCTCTACCCTGTGGAATTGGCAGGAGTATTTCAGTATCAAGGTCCAGAAGGCCGGAGTTGAAGAAGGTGACTGACACGCTAGACAAACTTTAAAGTCATACCCATACCTCTCTCCTTCAGTAGGAAGCCAATGTCAACTTCAACTGGAGATCCCCTGGCACTTGGCATTTAGTTTATAAAAAATCCGGAATCTGGCACTGACATTGACGGCTATTATAGAGAACACAGTCTTTGGTTCATAGTACTGAGTACTGACATGAAAACAGTACAGTGAGTATATTTGCCGTTCCCCACAGAGAGAATCTGCCTCTTTTACAAAAGTCAAAATATTATTGACACAACAGAGTCTGTCAGTCTGACATCAGAACCCGCCGGTTTAAATACATAGGGGCTCTTTGTCAACTGTCAATAGGGACTTTCCCCTTTCGCCTGATTTCCGTCCGATGCTTTCACTTCTCCTGGACCCGCAGCGTGTTTATGCGTGTGCAGAAAGTTTTGCAATGATGGAAGGGAAGGGCTGAGGCTGAGTCATAGTGACTTGGTGAGGGATGGAGGAGAACTGAGCAGTAGATGGACATGGACAGGGCCCTGTTTTATTTGGGCCCTGCCATGGGCACTATACTAAACTACAGGGAAGAAAGAGGGTGAGTCTGTCTGGACTGGGAGATATACAGCCAAACAAAAAATATTCTATCCCCCCTTCCAAAATGCAGGTTTCTGGGGTTGGTGTTGAAGCAGGGAATAAGCTTGAAGAGCTCCTGATCCTTCGGCAGTACGGGCTACACAGAGAATGGATCTCTGGCTGAGGGCGAGGGGGAGTCCAATTCCATCCACACAGTCTACAGCACTACAGTAGTAGTGTTCCCATGCGTAGTCCTGCCCTTGCCCTACCATGGGCACTATTATTCATATCATAATCATAACACTTAAATGGGGATGGCACAATAAACTATAACTATAACTACACAATCCACTCGGGTTGTACTAGGCCTTTTTCTAAATGATTTTTAAGAACAGCGTGCTATGCTTTACGGCTCGGGTATAAGGTGTACGCTGAATCAATATCAATAAGTAGAAAGTAGTACAACTTCACATTATATACAATAGCAATTTTTCGAAAATTACAGTTTATAGCTTACAGTTTACACAGTACCGTGCAAAATACTACAAAGTATGGGGATGGACGTTTGGAGACACTTTGTACTTCGTTTTAGAAACAGTTACTCATACTGTGGTCAAGACTTGATAAGCAGAGCCATGCTGTACTTAATCAATATTAATTAAGAGTAAAACACGCCTACATTTTGTATTGAGCATATTAAGGTTCTATCCAGCCTAACCCTGTTCCCGGAACACGCGTAAAGTTAAATACGCTTATAATAATACATAGTTTGAGAATTGTGAATATACAGGTTTTTGAATTCATCCGTATTGGGAATTGGGAGTTTTGCTAATTCAAGCCAATGTGTGGGAAACAGTATAGTATGCAATATTCATATTAGCGTAAGTGATATCACAGAATACAGAAAAATACCCAGACCCAAAGCTGCATCATGTTCATCCGTAATTTGACCCTTATATGTCAGCCTAATGCGACGTAAACAAAACCATAAATTCAATCATACGCAAAAAGGGCCTTCATACTGCAAACTGCAAGGAAGGGATGTGTTAAATATTTATTATTTATAGTTTATGAGATTTCAGTATCATATCTGTAGATACATGAAATGACATGGATACTATATGCCAAGTGGCAAGTGGCAACAGAATATAATATCGGGTGACAAAATGTCCGCAATTATCTGACTATATATGTACATGCTGAATGGGAACTGGAGTTGGAGCTGGAGCTGGACACTTTTGCGTCTTAATCTTACGTCAAATTAAAATGACAAGCGTGTTTGCATTTGCATATCCATTATTCACGAGCATAAATCACAACTATTTTTATAGTAGCTGTAATGATTCCAGACAGACAGTAAGGCAGACTTAAATGTAGGACAACTGTAATTCAATTAGAGTAGAATGCTGAGCAGTATAATAAGAAACTATATTTATCAACATTGTAGTGGCTATTAAATGAGGACAATGACGCGTGGCCATTATTATGACCAATCCGTATATGAGCATTGTATTGTTCATTTAAGGCCATGCGTAAATGGTCCCCCATCCTCCACTAAAGATTCATTGGAGAACAAAGAGTCAGAAACTTTAAATAATAATATAAAACTGAATAGGATTAAGGATACATAAATATCACTAACACTAATAGGCTAGGTTATACCTAAATATAGTCCAAGATTCCAAATAATTCGACGTATGTATAAATGTCAGCTTAGAAGCTTAGAGAATATATTTTTTTAAATTTAATTTTAATAATGATATATCTCTGCATATGAAGTACAGTACATACATACATAGTATTTATACCTATAGTATCTGTAGGAGGAAAGTTTGGTGGGTCCTTCCTTTCCTGTATTCCCCTCGCTTTTTCTAATAGGGAAGCCTAAAGGTAAAGCCGCCGCACTTTCCACTCTGCTTTCTCTTTATCGATTCCGACGGCGTACGCGTTTGGGTGCATACAGTTTAGTTTAGTTCTGAGACTCTTTAGTCATCCGAAACGGAAAGAAGGGGGACGAGGACGTGAATTGTGTTGGGGATTTTATAGGGGAAAAATAATATAACCCGGGAACAGGGAAGGAAGGGAGATCTCCCGACCACTATCCCAACATGCCTACTGATTTGCTTTCTTTGAGAATTACGCAGAAATTTGTTCAATTTAAAAGGCAGTCGACTCTCTTCACCTCATTCAGAGAGACCAGGCTTACGTGGTATATTATATCAGCTACCATATTTACAAATATGCCAAGTACTGAAAATCTGCAGATTTCTCTGGTCCATTATTCGCATGACAATTCTACACATACATAGACATACGTCTTGTTTCTCGTGTTGATATGGAATTTACACAAATTCTTGAAAAAGACATTGTGAAATCAACTTGATTCCAAACTAAGGGAGTTAGCAAAAGTGGAAAATTAGAAGACTAATTTAGTGAATTAACCGTGCGTGCCCATGAGAACCATCCGGGTAATCTACGACATAGGTTAGGGGAGAGTTGGGTGAAATAATACGATGGGCATGGTTGGTACGCCAGCCCCGAACTCAGTCAACTCTTCCCTCGTATCAAAGGTTAGGGAAACCAGGAATTTGAATGCAAACCCTTAGACCTGTACCGAGGGATCCGGGCACTCGACAGTCAGTCAAATCAAAACCTCACCCTCTTCTGTATCATTTCATTTCAACCCTCCGATATTATAAATAGTTAATTCGGGAGGGCGGGACCTGTGGACGGTGGACGCGTAGGAGATGAGCATGGGGGATTCCCTGGCCTCTGCGTAGACCGTATTACGAAACATTCATAAAGTACGTATAGGCTTTTAGGGTAGGTCTATGCTGAGTGTACACACAGACACATAACAACCAAGGCAACGGGGAAAGAATGATTGTAAGCCTTACATATGTTACACCCCAACCCCGAAAGAGCCACAACTAGTTGTGGGCTCTTTTTTCATTGCCCGAAAACTTCGAGGTAACCTCCCTAACTCAATTTTAATGATACTATCAGGTTAGGTAGAGTTGAGTTAGCTTAGTTTACATTGGGTTAAGTTAGGTTACCTTAAAGGTTACATTGGGTTAAGTTAGGTTAGCTTATAAGGTTACATTGGGTTAAGTTAGGTTAGCTTAAGGTTACACAGGGTTAAGTTAGGTTAGCTTAAGGTTACACAGGGTTAAGTTAGGTTAGCTTAAGGTTACCTTGGGTTAAGTTAGGTTAGGACAGGTTACATCAGTCTCGAAAAGTAATTTCAGTTTGCTGCTAGTTTTAACACTGACTGACCGTTTTCGGGGTTTGTGTGTGTAACACAAGCAAATGTATATATAGTTCACTCCGTAGTAGTAGTAGTCGATGTAGATGTTACAGATCGTACATATGTACAGTATAAGCAACTTGTATATATGCAACCTACATATAGGTTGCATATATGCGTCCTAGATTCAATATTTGCAAACCAGGACGCATACTTGCGAACTGCTATTGCTATAACCAAACTGAACCCTTTGTTTCTTCTAGTATTTACAGAGGGAGTCCCAAGATAAGAAAAACACTTTTACAAACTAGATTGCTGCCGAAGGTGAGTTCCATGAATCCGGCGACTAGTTTCTTCTTACAGACAAAACATCAGTGTACACATTCGTACTCAATAAGTCTCCTCTAAGAGAACCAGTGTGACACTTTACAGGGTGACTCTGAGCGACGTGTCTGATTACAAATTCCAAACAGTTTTAGAGTTTGAAACCCTTGTACTAAATAAGCATTTTTATGTGTGACGGAATTAGTGTGTTTACACTGGAAACTTGATTTTAGTATGTCATACATTTCCGCCACCAGTGCATGGGCGTAGCTTGAAGTACGTTTTTGAAAGTTGTCCAAAGCCATTTGTGCCATGATTTTACTACCTCCAAGCCAGAGCCAGTCTCAATTGCCCCTACGTCTTTAAAACAATAACTCAAGAGTGTTTTTCTTATCTTGGAACACTCTCTGTAGATACCCATACAGGCATTTACACATTCATGCTAACTATAATTTATATGTACTGTCAATGTACAATACAATGTAAACGTCATGCGTTCAATAATACTCATGACTTAAGCTTAACTGAAGGAGTGATACATTTAAGCACAAACCCGTACGTACTTATAATGGATGGTGATGCCAGAATTTGTACGATTCCGTGTGTTAGGTATTAGGTATAGGGATGTTGGGGGATGGTCAAATATCGAGATTTTTCCTGTACGCATTTATGAATGTTCCCTTATAGGACGTCACATTATGAGTAGTCCTCGTATATTTTTTCTCCATACTAAATATTCCGAATATTCAATTATGCATGCGTGCAGGATTGGTTCTTGTGAAAGGAACAAATGTTGATGAGCTGACAATGACAGAGGAGAAAAATGTGTTTTGTTCTTTCTCCAATTCCCCATGCGGTGACTGAATGGGAAGAAGAACATTTCGGGGTTCAGCGCTCCAAGGCCATTGTAGTTTGTATTGATGTCGAATCTGAAAATGAATTCCATAAAAATTCAAACAGTTAATATTAACTTTTTATACTAAATTAATTAAGCTAACTTCTAACTACGCCATCTATGTGTGACTTTGTTCAAAAACCGTCGAACGTAAATTTTTCATTACTCCGCCCCCCTTCTATTACCGGCCAATTACAGAACGAATAAAACGGTCGGACGTCGGGAGGTTTAACGTGCATATGTATGAATAGAAGATAATAATAATATTAAGTCGAAACATATTGGGGCTTGTGTAGCATACTAGAGAAATATGTCCACAACCGTGCATCATAATAACAGCTATTTTAGTAGGAAAAAACAAACAATCGAATGAAGCCAGTTCAGAGGAAAGATAATAACAAGCTGCTACTCCTAATTAGGTAAGGATGCCCCAACCCATAAAACCATCACTGACAACTGAAAAAACTAAGTAAATCAAAGTAATCCTTAACCTTTCCACTGACAATAAACGATAGTCGATAGGAGACAAGAATAACTTAACTTAACATGATTCACAAGAAGACATATCCCGATGGGAAAGATTAGACATAATCTCTGCCTAGTTATTATCTTGCCTAGAGGTTTCTGTCTAATTAATCATAGGTTGAGTAGTGGAGTTAACACAACTATTTTGCTGCACAATCGGTTATACATAAAATGTGACTAATTTTTCCAGTACACAAATTACTCTGACCGACTTTCCAGAGTTTATGTCTAAACCACTATGCACATGAACTTAGACATAATAACACACATGCAACAGCATGCTCATTTTTTGAATAATGCTTTGAACACAATGTATTATACAACATTGTAATAAATTCCGCCCTCTTTTATTCAGAGTCGGCCGTGTTCGGTAGCTTAACTAAATATGCAATATGTCCAGCATCCTTAGTTGTAATGAACTTAGCATTTAACTTACGTATATCTAATACAGTAATATCTTTGGAAGCTCTAATTATATAATACAGGGCGAGAGACGAGTGCACGGTTTTTGCTAGTTATCATTAATTCTAAGAGATAAGAAATAAGTACACAAGAATAATACCATTTTAAATATCAGAAAGTTGGTACTTGTAGTTTGTTATGTACCACATAATACTCTTTATGTACAGTTCAGTGCCTATTTTTAGTCCCTTGTGCTATCGTATCTGCAAGAATTCAACAAATCAGCATATAAAGAGTTTAAAGTATTTATTTTAACTAAACCACGATGTATTTTAGCATTTTACAGGTACAAATACAGATACAGATACAGACAGGTATACAAAGATGGTTCAAAATTTTAGGAAGTAAAGAAAGAATATTTCTGAAAATGTGGGATATTGTCAATGTGTTAAGTGCACCGAATAATTTAGCGAAATTACTCAGATGCCCAGCATTTTAAAACCTTATGCTAATGCTCATACACAGTACTGACGCGTTCATAAAATGCGGATCCGTTCGAAGGAAACTATCTGCCTAGACTTACGTAGTATATACATATACTACTAGCTCCATTAAATATTTAGATAAGATTATGCTGATAACTTAGGCGAGGCTAAGTTTGTTTGCTTCCGCAAGTTTCTGAAGTTTTACTAGCTGCTTTTGTATTACCCGCAAGAAAGTCGATGTGCAGTGAAAGAACGAGTCATCAAAAGCTGACTTTCTCTTGCCAACTGTCAAGTGCGAAATTGGTAGACCACAAACTGCAACACTATTAACGGGAAGTCTCCATACTTAAATCCCATATACTATGCCACCTACAAGCTCTTAATCTGTCTTCTTTAACACAGTCAGAGCTCGGGTACAAATAAAGGCGCAGAGATGCCGCAGTGCGTCGCACTACTACTTACATTATTTGTTCGAATCCTGCTTTTCGTATCCCTTCTTGAGTCAAGTACAGTGTGTCATGTGGCATCAAACATGTCCAGTTCAATGCTCTACTCTGTATGTTTTGTAGGAAGCCCCTAACAGGGGGGGCCAAGTGAGGACAAATCCGGTAGGACTTACGTATAGGTACAGATAGGCACTATCCCCAAAAAAAACAAATAGGAACGCAGCAGCGCAGGGAAAGGAACGCAAAGGATCACACTGAACGCTTTTTACCCTCCATTCTCCCCTCCTATAGTGTATTACGTGGATACATAAAACACACACGAGTACCGAGTACGACGTAGTAGTTTTGAGGCATGCTGTTTCTATTTGGACCAGAACGTATGTTACTGCTAGTCCACACTACTGGCAAAGAACTTGAAACATAACAACGGTCATTAATCGCGACTTACCGTTTCAAATATAAAATGTGGCGACGGTATAACGAGTGACATACTGTGTACTGTGAAGGATATGAAACTGAGTGGATTGGATTGATTCTCTGAAGAATAATTTTAGCATGTACTTATGTATTAGAGTTCATTCACTCTCAAGGCCGTATTTAGGCATGGGCTAATAGGGCTCATTTATAAATCATTTATATCAGCGCCTATTCTAATTCGATAGAATTTTATATTTGTTTAACAGGTACTGCCCGAACTCTAGTAGGAAGTCCTGTGTAATCTTAATGGCTCAAACTGTAACCCGCAAACTATT
>JAQFZY010000307.1:0-34045 GCA_034696285.1 Hypogastrura burkilli
CGCGTCAGTAATTGAATAGATCAACTCCAGAGCACATTCGTGAGAGAGGCTGACGGGTAGTTAGTCTACTACTCTCAACACATTAGAAGCAAAATTACAATAGGAACGTTATGGGCCTTAACCCTAAAATTCGTATATTCTGTTGCTGCCTGTATGTTGTGTACCTGATATTTGTAATTAAGAAAATACATTTTTATGACTAGTAGTAAAATGTTTTTTTTAAACAAATTACAGCAATGACCATCATCAAGACCGAAACATGACAACTAGTGACTCGGCCATTTCCGACGTCTCATGCGGAAGTCGAAACCCGGCACCCCCGTCAAGGAAGTCAACGACCAAAACTGCCAGTAACGCAAGCGGAGGACGATCTGGAGGGAGCCGAGTGATTCCTGTGTCCTCGACCCCAACCTCGTCCCGCCTCACCAAGCCCTCCTTTGGTTATCGAAATGCTCAACAGCAGAAGCCAAGCCCGGCTCCAACGTCTCGTCTTACTCCTGATGGGCCTCCTCGAAGTACAAACTCACCCGCTAGTATAACTCCTCAAAAAAATCCAAGAGTCTCAGAGAAGAAAACACCTAAGTCAGCCTCGTCCTCCTCCATTCCGGACTCACGGAGTCGGTCAAGTCTAGCAAGGTCTCCGGCCAGCCCTAGTCCAACGGCCCTGAAACCCCTGAGTAAACTCACAGTTACGAACCGTGCTAATCTACACCGGCCGGGATCCCGTCATGACAGTTCCTCAAGTTCGACCTCTCTAGCACCAGATGGGAATAGTCATGGTGATGCTGGCCTAACTTCGTCATTTATTGAGGAGTTGGCGGGGAGTGTCCGGGACTTGAGCCTGGAGCTAGAAGCTTTACGAGGAGCCTTGGAAGAGCAGGAGAGGATTGGGCTGGAGAAGGATCAAGCCATCGAGAGGCTTACCAAGGAAAATGAGCGGCTAAGGAGGAAACCCAAAGAGCTTATTGACGCTGGGGATGAGGGACTGGAGAAAGTGAGTACCAGCGATCATGAGAAGGAAATTAAAACGAGTTCTCATCCGAAACGCGATAATATGATTAATACTGCTGCTCAGACTGACTCTCCGTCGGTAAGTTCTATATTATTTAATTACTGTTACTAAATGAACTTCAAATTAATTACATTCCCTGTGTATCACTTTGGAAATTACCGAAATGTTCTGTACAAGCTGGCACTTCCCTGACCTTTTTGAATCTTATACTGGGCTCTTGGTCTTTTTACAGAAAAATAAGATTAGTTCGTACCCGGATGAGGACAATGATAAGCTAGGGCAGCTGGTGAGGTGAGCGTGACACGGAATCCAGAACCAAATGTACCCAGCACCATTATTCTCGTGCAAATTATATTTTGCGTAGAAATTAACAAGTTGGTATTATTTTTATTTCATTATTTTTTGTGTTGCTTATAATATCTAATGCTTCAACCATTTTACGAGTGTTTAATTTAAAGAAACATTTATAATTTTTTCTAGTTTCCGCATCGGACGTCGTTCAACTCCCAAGTAACTGCCCTGCTCTATTCGAGGTTGCACGGTTCAAGTGACTACAGCATCCAGCATGCAGTATTCAGAGTTCCAGTATTAATCATTTTGTGTAAACTTATACAGGTCTAAGGTATTATATTTGGAGCTCATAGTTGAACTACCTGCAAAGTATATTCAAATTCCAAATTGATTGTTAATAGTTCAGGTAGGAACTATGCCGTTAATGAAACTGCACGTTTATATTGGACGACAAAACTAAATTATACTACGGTTTTAGGTACATTATCTCAGAGATATTTTCATGGGCAGCTCCTGGATGCAAAGACAATGTAAAATGTAAAACACAACAGTGGATATGGCGCACGGGCGGAGTATGAACTAATATTAGGATATTTTCAAATAACTTTTAAAGCAAAGAATATCCATGTACCCTTCTAGTCTGAACTCTGAACTTTGTAATTAATTATAATTTATCCAGCGGCTATAAGAATGCTCACACGTTCGCCACTACAGTATAATTTTCTAGAATGACTGATTTGTAATTATTATTCCTATCCTATCACAAGCAAGTCCCATGCCAGTAAGATACGAAGCATGTCACTACTCATTCGCACTACGCACACACATAATGATGTTTATTCAGTTGTGCCAATTTAATTACTACCAACCAACCTTTAGTTTATACTTTTTTCGCACTCCTAGTTCTAACCTACATGTTCTATAATTACATGATTGTAGACTGTGCTAATAAGTAAGAACGAATAAAAAGCAATTGTAATTTGAGGAAGTATGTTCGCCAATTCAAGACTTCTTTATTTAAAAAAGGAAAATAAAGAAGCTAACAAAAAGTTAACGAGAAGTAGTGGAAATCGTAGATCAAGAAATACAAAGGGTACATATTAGTATCAACTGCTTCATTTTTGTTACTGAATAAGTATGAGATGTTGTTCATTTATTGGAGTTGACCAGAGTCAGCCACGACAATCTTCTTGCTGGTCTTTCCACCCTGAGACCCGTAGGCCTCAATCTTCTTGACTACGTCCATCCCATCTACGACGGCACCAAACACAACATGCTTTCCATCCAACCACTGAGTCTTCACAGTCGTAATGAAAAACTGTGAGCCATTGGTGTTGGGTCCGGCGTTGGCCATGGACATCACACCTACCAAGGTAAACAGTTAGTTAGCTGGCTACTCCATTAGTTGTTTGGCGCAGAATGCAAGATGTAAAGGAGTAGCGAATATTACCAGGTCCTGTGTGAGTCAAGGTAAAGTTCTCATCGGCGAACTTCTCCCCGTAGATTGACTTTCCACCAGTGCCGTTGTGGTTGGTGAAATCCCCACCCTGACACATGAAATTGGGAATGACACGGTGGAACACGGATCCCTTGTATCCGAACCCCTTCTCTCCTGTGCACAAAGAACGGAAGTTCTCCGCTGTCTTTGGAACAACATCAGGTCTAAGCTGTTAAGTTAAATAAAAAAGAAAGAAAATAATAATATAGAAATTGTAAACTGTGGAAGTAATATTTAATTACAGGCACAACTAAATAATACTAAAATACCATAGCTGATAACATTCCTTTCAATATCTGTGCACAAAGAACTAGACTGTCAACTCCAGGTTATACGGAGAGACAGGCTGGTGTCCTGTCCTAAATTTTAGTTTAGCACCGCTGCAAAAGAGTGAGACCTATAATAGGCCTTATCTGATCTGCAGTGCAATCGCGTCCGTGACTACAATAATGATAATACTGCTTATATTATATCCATGACTAGATATACCTAGGTACAAACATATATGCATTTATCAGTTGTCAAAATACTTACTACACTAAAAGGGATAATGTACATACTTTCAAGTAGCCATTGATGAAGCAAAGTAGGCATGCAATATGAAATCGCAATGAAATAATCTGGTCGCTGTCAAGGAAAGGAAAGGAGTGTAAACTGATATTTGCATGCCAATGGTCGACTTAATGTGTAATGTTAGCGAGCCTGCTGCTACTATTGAGTTGCACAATCCTATTACAGTGAAAGCCTGGTCTGTGTTCTGGAATCTCCATGAATCAGAAATAGAATTGGGGATTTCTACTGCACTACTATTACGTTTTACATTGGTTTGCATTTGCAGAAAACATTAGAGTGGAATCGATCTTGTCTGGTGCCACAATAATCCCGATTCCCTAATCCCTATCCATTGTCGCTTGTGGAGAGTCCATAGGCTATAGCTATACATAGGCACTATGTACATACAGTATTACAGTACTTATGAACTCATAAGTCATACTCATCATACTGGTATGATGTAAGCATGTATATGGGCATGAACTAATACGACGACAACGACTGTATGCTTTAGTTGAAAATTATAGTAATGAATAACTCTTAATAGTATACAGCACCCACGTATTAAAGCTCCGTTTTTTCATGTAATATACCATTGCTTGCCAAATCAAATGTGGAACAAGTCAATAAATGCCTTGTAACTACATAGCAAACTAGGTGAGGGAACCTTCGTGCCTATTATCCCAATATCAAGGTCACTCCTCAGTTCAAGGTCATGTCTTCACGAGTTACAGTAACCCACTAATCCATCCCTTCCTTTGATGTTCAAACCATGAGTAGAATTTTACATTTTACTTATCGTCTTGTCGGGGGCCAAAATGATAAATATGAGCATCGCGCTCAGCGCTCAAGCTCAAACAATAATGGAGGGATGCCAAATAGGAAACGGAAATAGGAATGGATCTCTATGAAAAGTAGGCCGGCCAGAAAGTGCCAAAAATAGGTACTTACCTCGATGGTGATCCGGCCAACTGGAGTCCCGTCAGCAGTCATGTCAAAGAAGACTCGGGTTCGTTGCCCTGCCATGGTTGCTAGTTTTCGTCGAAGGTGACCGGTTCTTATTAACTGGTTGCTGCTGAAGAGAGACGGAGTTCTTGTGCTCGAAGCGACGGAGGTCCAAAGAATGGCTGACAGGCGAGGAAGCATTGCAAAGCCGGCTCCGCGTATGAGGGCAGCCCGGACAAATCCTCCTAGTCGCTTCCACCCAGGCACTATGGACTATACAAGGAGAAAAGTCGTGATAAGCTTGCCAAATCCTAATACGAATAATAACACTAAAATAGCATAAACTAAAATACGGCAAAACACAGGCATTTTTGATCACATCCATAATCCATAGTACCAAGGAGTCGGATAATGTACTACCAGCCTCCGTCTCCAATCCCATGCACACCATATTGGCAACGAAGCCGTTGCCACATATTACTAACCATTCCCAGGTTCAAACGTTGACAACAATAATTAGGTAAGTATGGGAGTCATGCTTCGCGGGGCGAAACTATGTACTCTTGGATGTACATTTCTACGGACGCCTTGAAATTCTCGCCAGCCTCATTGGGTAGCCTGACGAGCCAGAGAACCTAATGCCAAACTTTCGAGGGAACCCTACATGCCTTACCTAAAAGTTATTTGGGGAAGGAGAATTGTGCGCCACGAAAGCTTGTGAATAGTCTGGTTTAAACTGCAAGTTGTGTCGTAGAAAGGTTACTTGGCCTCAGATAAAAATTTTCCAGAATATTGCAAAGACGACCGGCATGCATCGTTCATTAGGCCGGCGTACGTACCTTACGTACAAATGTATACTGTTAAGGTTCGTGTCAAAGTATTGGGTAGTGAAGCATACAAATTCAAACTCATCCCTGCTCATCCCATGATTCAACCGGACTAAATAATACTTAGCGAAAGCAAAACTAGTGTATTTTCAAGCAGGATTTAGGTACCTTGTGCCTAGCCGCTTTTCGCAATTGTATTTGAGAATTACAAATGGCAAGGAACGTGAAATGTATAAAGAGGTTTACATTTACAGCCTGCAAAGTAATCCAATTCACAATAAATGTAAAATGTTTAAAGAAGTTTAATGGTTGCAGTGTTATCGTTTGAGATTATCATGAAATTACTTTGTTGATTTACATTTTCGTAATTGTGACAGGTTTTAATAAACTTTCCTCAAACTTTTCTCATACACTACCATAAATACACTACAATTTTGACCCTAACAGCTAGTCAGAATCGTACTATTCATACTCAACTCATTGAGATGTTCGTGTTCATGTAGACCCGATAGTAATGCAGTGATCAGAATTTCAAAATGCGTATGATTTGGAACTTCGAACTATATATTTGTATATAGTACATTGTCATAATGGAAAATGGAAATGGAAGCCTCGACCAAAAGGTACCTGTAACTTCCGAAGCGAAGAATGTGTGTGCACTTCATTTTTGTGGTATGCATTTGATTTTTGATTGGAGGCTTGAATTGAATGAGAAAAAATCGCAAAAACCACTTTCTTTTGGTGTGTGAATTTTTGTTCTCGACATGATTATGGTTGCTACTGTTTCATGATAGTGCTAGTAATGTTCGCACGTACCATACCCCTTTGCACTGGATTTGCGATCGGGAATGGTTGCGAGTATAGGTTTACGCAATATGGGATGTTTGTGTAAAGTATAGGGTAGCGGAGCTTGTGTGGATAACACGTTATGAATTATGAACTTGACTGACATTGAATCGGTTCTCAAGGACTTTCGCCTGGTCAATGGGTTGGTTTGTACATCCGAAGAGGTAAAAAGCGTGAGACATACATTATGTTATGTTTCCTGCACAGAATACGCTCATATTCTGAATTGTGAATTTTAATATTTCATTTATTCGTATTTAAGTGTGCAACCTAAATGACTGGCGTGACGAAAGAGGAAATTGTAGTGAAAAGAAGGGATTTCTATGTAGCTGTACGTAAATGAAGCAAAAAGTTAAAAATTGGACTTGTGAATACCTACTAAAGAAGCGACTAATCTATAAAAAGTTCATATGACGCGAAATGAATTAGGAGCACAACTTTTATCTCGATATCGATATACAATACAAAAGTACTTCAACAATCGGATGGGTAGAAGAGAGCATGCTAAGGATGTATTTTTATGAGAACCAGTTCATACGCATTAAGCTAAGATAAATGCAAAAGAAACGTTTCTGTGAATTAGCAACGTGAACAGTAATACACGGTAGTGATGCAGTCCCCGTCCCACTCTTGTCCCCGGGGACTCTTCCCGGAAATATTTTGTCCCCGGGGATTCTCCCCGTCTTTTATACATTCGTTTTTAAGCATATACAATGCAAAACTGAGACTAGAAATCAAACTTTTTCATAGAGGACATGGCACTGTATGTATAGTGAAATGCCATTCAGATGGATTTGGCTATAACTTAGTACATATAATTAAATATCTAGACCTCACAACAATGTTTTAATGTAAGTACTTCATGACACTCTACGGGTCAATCAAAATTCACATTTGGAAAAAATGACCTCCAGATAGAGTTGGCTGAAACGTGATATGTGATATGCTTATACTTGCTTACAGATCCTCCTTAATGTTTAAATAGTCAAACACGTAGTTCACCTTTTTGACCCTCTACCGGTCAAATACCTGATTTATCCGAGAGTCGAGTGACTCGTAGAGGGTCAAGGAGTTCAGATACGTTTTTTTTAGATTCTTCAGGATGTCAAGTTCTATTCTAAGGTATAATTATACCAACTTTTAGCCAAATCCATCTCTTTGGCATTCCCAAATACATACACAACAATATCCTTTTGCTTTACAATATCTATTAACTGTTCAAGTCCACAATTTACATTAAATTGACAGTGAATCGATGCTTTTAAATGCAGATTATGAGCATGACCAATTTTCAAGGATTATAATTATGCTGGTTCATAGCACTTTTCCGTCAAACAATGACTTGAAGTTAATTTACTTCGCTGTCGAGTTAAGTCAAATTCCAAAATCTGCCAATTTTGGCTTAATTTTTGTACTCTGGTACCATTTTACCCCCGGGGTCCCCGGACCTCTCCCCGGGGACAGTCCCCGTCCGAAAAGTACGAAATTCCCCGGGGACTGCATCACTAATACACGGAGATAGTGAACTAGTATGGAAACGCCGAACGCATAAATTTCGAAAACACTGCAAGACTTGTACATCGAAACGGCAGCTGCGTAAACATACTGTTTCAGTATTTACAACAATACAAGTGACATACATAAGGTGCATACCTCACTGTGTACTGTGTACCTCACTGAAGTGACGATGGAATCCAAAGCCCACCAAGCAAGCTACAGCTACAGGCATATACCAGGTTTTCTTTCTTTCGCGTAAAATAGGATCATATACATACATAGGTATCATATTCCAACCTCATAACTTAATGTTTTCTAAACATACAAAAATGTACAAACCGTGCAAACGATCGTTTGACCTTTGACCCTTTCTTCTCTATTCTCAAACCGGGTAAAGAAAAGTCTGTTTACCGTTGCTTTCTTCATGGCTCAAATTCGGTACCGTTGTAGTATGTACAGATTTACAAATCAAAAAATCCGAATCTGGTAGCGCGACGACGTCGCCCTCCTTGACTCCTGTCTTTATAGCTTGCGCACGAGGCTCCTCCGCTTAGCGAAGTTGGCTCTGCGTCTCCAACTTGAACGAATTTGTACGAAGAGTATGGGTTTTCTAAATGCAGCTACATAAGCACTATGACTGACGAATTAATCCTGAAATTCTGACACACGAACTTGACCTTCCTATTGACCAGAACTTTATGTGTGCAAAATTTGAGATGGAGATTCAGAAATACGAAGTTCATGGAGTCATTTTATACCTAGTATACCACCGATGATAGGTTAGATAGGTTAGATGACGTTTTGTGCTAATGGCGCTCTGTTTTTATTCAAAATACCACGGTCACTGCATATTTAATATTCACGCACAATTATTTACTATGGTTAAATGGAAAGAGGAAAATCTAAGCCCTCAACAACCCCAAATCCCAAATACATGTTGCTGAAAGTTGAGATTGCCTTATTTGGACGGAGGAAGAGAAAGTCTATGTCTAACCCTAACACGCATCTCGTACTCTTCTGATCTTGAGACTAGAGATACCTTATGGATTTCCCTTCTACGTTATTGTCTGTCTCAAGAATCAAGAACGCCGACAACGCACAACGCACGTAATACTCATCACTCCCAACTGGTAACTGGTAGTATGTAGTTAATACTATTTACTAGTACCCAGCCATTTTATTACCGTGTTAATGCGGTATATCCGGTTATGAATTCAGTTTGTCCGTCCATCTGAATGTTAACATCGGAACGGCTTCCTACTTTTACATATATAAACGTCTGTATCAGCAAACACTTTTGCTCGTTCCACGCTGCTTCGAATTAGCGCGCCTGCCATAATTAAAATTATTATAATAAGGAAACTCAGACTACACGCTTGTTAAGTGCCTACTTCACCATAGTCTCTGGTCATATATAGTCGAGTCATGGGACGCAAAATATTGAACCTAGTTCTTGTCACCTGACTCAAACTATTCCTAAACTTAATATTTCAAAATCACATACTCGGCCTAACTCTGTTCATAAAATGAAGCACACTAGGTAAAGGCAATAAATTGGTTCATCGTAGTTATGTTTGAACTTGTCGCTTCATCCTTTTCAACTTTTAATCTTTATAGTTCAATATTTGCTGGCCTTTTAACGCGTTCGCATAGACCGGTGTATAATCACACAGTTACATCTGTGCTTCCTTGTTTCTACTCAGCTAATTATCCCATGCTGGCCATACTGTTTCCAAACGTCATATGCTTCCCTGTTCTATTCCGTTAATTATTTACATGCTGGCCACACAGTTTCCAAAAGAGCATATGCTTCCCTGTTCTAATAAGTTAATTATCGTATAATGCCATTAAGGCATTGTATACAGGCGTGTTGTTTGCAAAAGTTGTAGTCTGTTTCCATGTTCGACTCACTTAGTCATTATTACGAACAAACAATTACGGTTTGGAATTTTGGAAACTGTTTGTCTGTTCCACTCATACATATGTATGTATGGTTTGGAAACTACCATCTGTAATTTTCTGTTCGACTCATTATACATATATGCCAGCCTAACAGGTGTATGGTTAGGACACTTTGTCAACTGTTTCTCTGGTAGAATCATTTAACGATAGGAAGCTGGCTTACTGCTTACTCCCCTACCACCGGGTTAAGCGCGGCATCTATCAGTTTCTACTGTGTATTACCGTGTTAATGCAGCAAATACGCATTTGTTTTATCTGTCCGTCCATCCGTCCGGCCGAATGTCCCCAACACCACTTCCTTCTTGATCGCTGCCCTGTGGTTTCCTAAAGTATGAGTTTTATTTATAGAAACTCAGATCACGCTTAACAAAGTGCTAACTTTATGCATCCTCTAGTTCCCTATAAAGTAAACCCCATGACGCGAAATATTTTACATGGCTTTGTCGCCGGTCTCAACTAAACGTTCATTTATTTCATCAATAGAAGTTTTTATATAATACAGGTGTATGGCTTATAAAGTTGAATTTCAGATTTACTGTTCTACTCATTTAACCATTTCATACAGATACCGGTGTATGGTTTAAAAAATTAACATTGCCTTCTCTGCTCAAACGGCTTAGGCAGTACATAATATGTCTATGGCTTATAAAGTTGAATATTTCCTTACCTGTTGTACTAGTTTTAAACATTGCATACAGGTGTATGGTTTGGAAAAATGTAATATCAGTTTCTCTGCTCCATTCATTTATGCATCACATACTTACAAAGTTAGCTCATTACGTTTTCTACTGTTTTTATATATGTATATCCAGCACTCAAGGCTGATGCCAGCGCCACGAGGCGCTGGTGGACCCATTCAATGGGACAGGTGCAACATTTAATACCGGTTTCTGTGTTGGGGTCTTTTAAACAATACCTGTTGTTATGTTGGTGGAAACAATGATAGAGACAATAAACCCTTTTTTTAATCCGAGGCCGAGCGAATCCGATAAGTTAGGAGGCCTTGGATTTGAGAATCGGGCTTATTGGTTTTATCATTATTTCCACCAACAATACATTATACGTGTTAGATTTTAGGATATCCATCTCGTTAATACGGTTTCTATCAGTTTTTATTGTTTATTACTATTAATTATCCTTCCTCGCAATCGTACCTAAATTCTAAATTCATTCTCTGAATTTAGTTTACGTTTATGGTCAAACTTGGGATTATTTCCAACATTTCGACCTATGCTTTTTACCAATTGAATTTCGAACGACTTTCTTCGCTTTGTTTGTAGTAAAGATGATGCTAAACTGCGGACAAAGCATTTTATCTAGTTTTTTTTATCTTATTTCTGCCGCAATTCTTCTGTCTTTATGACATGACATTGGCTCTGACCCCTCTGACTTTTTTGTTACCCGTGTTATGGCTTCTTTGCCCTGGACGTCTTGCTGTTACGTTAAACAGAATGGAATGCAGCCGCAACATACTTAGCTGCAACACTTGCCTTAATCAGATTTGCCTACGGTATCATTGCGCCATATTAAAAGTCATGCTTGTCCTCCACAATTCAGAAGCTTCCTTTTGGTAGGTACGCTTTTAGTTATACTTGGAACGACTTAAGAATTTCGTCCTATTATCATACTATCCTATCATGCATCATGTCTTGTCGCCTGTCGCACAGTATCACAACAGTGCACACAATGCAATATAAGATGAAAAGCCTGTCCTATTTATAAACCCTCAAACCTAGCTACCCAGCCAATGTCTACAGTGTCTAGTAGTAGTACATAATATAAAAATGCAATGGCAAAGGTCAAGGTCAGTCTACTACCTGTACAAATGTATACAGCCCGGGGCTGGTATGAGCTGAGCATATTGTTAAAACCTTTGGGACCGGTTCAGTTTACGCTAAACTCCGTCACAAGGGATAATCACACGATGGACTCAGTATGAGTATTTGTTGCAGCTCTGCTTTAGCTGAGTTACGCTTACACTGCTCTGTATAGTTTACGCTGAGTTGTTGGCATTAACGAGTGGGCCATTTAAGTTAGCGTCGTTTCAAGTACATAGCCTCGTAGTAGTGGAGAAAAGTGATAAAAAGAGAGAGAGTCCCACGAGTCGGTCGTCATTAATCTCTCCAGCTTTGCAGAGCACAGAGAGTTTCAGCCTATAGCCACCTTTTTAGTTTTCTGACGACATCCAAGTCTGAGCCCGACATCAGACGGAATCCTATCCTTAGCTTTCAATCTCCACGAGGCAAGTACGAAAATAGGGAATTGTGGTCTCTCTTTCTCTCTTCAGCCTGCATGGAAGGCTGACGGACTCACTTTTGATACGGACTCCCAATCTAATTTTATTCCTATTTTAAACCCCCAGTCCTAGAGGTCAAGTGAACAAGTCACCATGCCAGATTCAGCCCTTACAAATGGTTTCCACAATGGGAGCCCTTCGAGCCAGAACGGGAACGGAAGTGCTGGGAACGGCCAAGCCGCCCGTTTTACTGAAGGGAACTTCGCAGAGGGGGAAACGTTCCTCTTTACGTCTGAGTCCGTCGGAGAGGGTCACCCGGGTAACCTAATTTCACATTTCAGTTACAATTAAATTAAGAAAGCACAATGGGATTGGCATGAGATCATAATGCAGTTTTGTGTATTGCGCCTTGCGCGCTAATAAGCACAAGGAATACATAATAAGGAAGGTTAAAAGAGCAGGAGATGATAAATAATGATGTGATGTAATGAATGTAGGTCATGTCGAATTTCGCGTAGATAAAAGAACGAGGATAATTTACTTTAGCTAGTACTTTACAATTAATTTATGCGTAGTTCTAGTCGACCTCGCAGCAAGTTATCTTCCTGGATTTGAGTCTATAATTGTTCATATGTGCTACTGTTTATAATTAGCCTCATTTCACACCGAACGAACACCAACGCATAATGCTGTACGCGCCCGTTTACATTTTAGCAAAGTACAAACTAATTCATAAGCTTTATTTTTTTTTAAATAACAATTAAGTCGTGGTTACTTTAAAACAAAACAAACATGAACGGCATTGGAGTGCTGACTGACTATTATGTTGATATTTTACCTGATATCTTATTACACGGTATGATTAATGGTTTAACTTTAACCTCCATGTTTGTTTTGAACTGAGAAGCACCAAGTATTGTTGAGCTGGATTAAGATGGACGTTGTGTTATTGCTATTAAATTACAAACTTCAGGACTTTAGGAATAGGAGGTTTATTCGTTCATTGCCATATACATTACTTATATCCTTCCCTTGGAATAATAATACGCAGTATTTTGGCTGTGGTCCATTTCACAATCCGTAAGCTGTTATCCGGCACCCTCAGCAAAATATGTTTCTTTTTGTCCCGAATAAAGTATTATTAATCACGTTCATCTGATGAGATATACAAATCAGGTGATGATGTTGTTGTTAGCAAGTGTGCGTATACTGTAAATTCCCTGGACCTTTTGCCATAGTCAACGGTTTGAAACAATAAGTATGTCACGTAAATCATAAATTAATAGTTAAATATGCCTACTATTTACCTAACTAGATTTCGAATTAACGTAAATTAGACTTTTAAATTAGTTTCAGGTATTTATCAATACTAGTACTTACATTATTAGTATGTATCTACTTCTAGACCCATGACATGAAATTAAACCATCACTTTAATACTATAAGTACTTCTAACTCGGTACTTCCAACTTTGCATTATGCTAGGAGTAGCTAGGCTTCTACATACTAGATGAAGTACTATGGTTTTTAAAAATGACGTGGAGGAATGATTACACCTGAGTAGATACCTGATTGATGTGGAAAGTGCATGATGTCAGTCAACTGCCAGTCATCGAATTTACCAACGGCCATACTGTAATTATAGGATATTATTTTTCCAGGAATTATCTTTCCTAGATTATTGTTTGGCCATTTTTGTTTGATAAGAATGGGTTATATTCCTCCAATGGCTGGATGAGTATAGTAGTACAGGTGCTGGTAGTAAGTATACGTTTGTTTTGTGTTTGCCGATGGTTCGTCTGGCATTTTAAAAGTTGAACCTTTTGTCCATTTTCTGATAAAACCACTCCTTCGTCCTTGTCGTCATTCCTCTGTATGGTACTTTAGTTATAGCAGGTTCTCTCAGCATCACTGTAGAACTATGCCCAGAACTAAGCCATTGAATTCCTGACACACATTTAGCCCTCTGAGAGTCACATGGTCGGTTTTGTCTAACTTATTTTGGCATACATGATTACTTGATACATAATACTACTTCAATTTGTTCTATTACTCAGAACCAGTATGTCAAGAAATTTTAGTTACGTAAGTTGGTTTAAAAAAGAAAGTGAAAAACTAGTTTATCAAATTGATTTATTATTAGGTGGGTATTATTGGGCAATGATTCGTTTGATGCATCACGATCACGATCATTTTACGTAACGAGAAGAGTGGTCCGCCACTTTTAGAAGTAGAATTTTCATTCCTTTTCTCAGCTGTCTTCTATAGAGTGAGTAATTTTTACCAGCACCAACTAAATCAAGATCCAGACCAGCCGTAGGGCGTAGCTCTTGATCTACTTAGGGCTGATTATACTCATTAATTCATATGGGGTACTTCAGTATCTGGAATCTGCAGTACGGAAACTTGGTACGTCCGTATGTAATAGATAATTCTTGGAAAAGGTGGAAAATCCGCTTAGGTTATACTTAAGGTATTGAAATAAATGAGAATGCGGTAAGAATTTGATATTTTATATTCCACGAACTCAGGTCATTTCTAAATTATGCCTTCTTCAGTGTTGCAGGGTTAACGAGAGGTAGAATTGAATTCAATAAGTTTCATAGTGGTTGCTCAATGAGTAATGTTGCCTTCCACACTAAAACCAGCTAAACGGAACTAAGAATGGTTTAAATCAATCAATCAGTGACATGGCCGAAGCCCAATCAATTTCGACGTATACTTACTTTAGTGTTCGGTCTAATACTACAGTTATCTTAGGCAGATAATGTTCTAGGCATGTACTGATAACTTTATTTTGCTCTGTGGCGTGTTGCCCACTGGTTTATCCGACAACCTAATATTATTAATAATTTTATAAGAGCTAGGCATTTTCCACACGATGCAGTCTCCTGTCTCCAACTCATAAGCAGGTATAAGAATAACTTAATCCATGAACCCTACTGCTTCAGGGTCTAGGGGATTCGAGGTGTCAAAAATGTTACTGTAACTGCGGATCTTTTTTTTACGGTGGAAATACTACTATGTTCGTGAAAGATTACTGGCGGATTTTCCTTCTCACAAGTAATTCTGTTACATACATATGTAAATGGCGTGTTGGACGGTCAGGTATAAACCTCGTATGTTTTCGTTTTCTCACACGATTAGGGAAGGTTCTAGATTATTACTGGAATAATTTTCATGGCAATACCAACTCTACCAGTCCGTTTTATTCTGTAACTATCATAAATATTTACATCCACCCTAAGTTGAAGTTGCCTTTGAAAGCTTAAAGATGAATGAAAATTAAAGTAAGGCGCGATCCGGATAAATATCTTAACAGGATGTAACTTGCGATCCAAACTGTTGTAAAATAGGCACTATACAGTTTTCCCCGTATAGATTACATTCCTTTTACATAGACTGTTATGTAGTATTTATTTATACTGAGCAGTGACTATACTGAATTTTTATGCTTAATTCGCCTTCGTTTAACATTGACAATCCTACTTGCTCCTTACAGTCTGTAATCCTATAACATATATACTGCCCCAGGAATTGACCTCATAGAAAATCATTACGAGCCTTATTAATAGTTAAGCGATCCATCAAGCTTTTTTAATCCTAGGCTGGGTATAAGGAAGCGGGTGGCGTATTTTATTTTTTCGTTCTCACGCCGACCATGCAATTCCTTTCCTAGACATGTAAATTCTGAAAATGAGCCCGATTGACAAAACCTTACTAAGGAAGACTTTACTCATAAGCGCATTGAAGGAATTATCGAGATCAGGTATTTCAAGTTTCTGTTAATTCGCTCCTGAGACGAGGCACAGAAATCCAGTTTTCATTCCTACATTCCTGCTACATTGCATTATTTGTCTCAATCACTAGATTAGCTAAATAGTATATTTTGTATTTCAATCACGCGGCGGGCTACTGAGTAAAAACTCTTTAGCGTAATTATAGTAGAAAATGAATACTACCACATGCTGAGCGCTGCTAACGTCACCTTGAGCGCCTTGCTGAATCTGAGCGACTTGGAATTGGTGAAAATGCGTTGAGCATTGGGTTTGGAGGCCGAAGGTTATCTATCTTGTCTTTCGTAACTCTGAACTATCTGAGATGCCTTTCCGGCTCAATCAAAAGACGTTGGGCCATCTTAATTGCAATGTATGACATGGATGAGGAGACAGAGGAGCAAAGGTTAAGGCTTGCGAAGTCATGATCTCTCTTCCTCTGGCTCCCTGCCGTGAGACTTTATGTGGGTCGTAAGTCGTAAATGTTGGAACTTAGACAATGGACAGAGACAGAAGAGCCACACTATTATTTTTCTGAGGAATCTGCATTGTTAGGTTTCTCTGAATGGGTTTGGAGAGGAAATGACGCGCTCATAACTACGGCTCCACGTGTACATTTATAAACCGTTCCTAACATTAACACTAGAAATATAAATAGCTTGCATTTATGGACCTCAATTTTTTAGCTTTAAGGTTAACGATTATACATAGATAGCGGAATTGGTTCAAGGCTGGGCCTATCATGGACAACTCATTGTATAAGTTGTAAATTTCGCTTTCTAAAATATAAAAAATGAATACCCTCGACCTTCCTATAGCATGTATTTACGTATTTTCTATGAACTTTTTGGAACATGAGGCAACAGGATTCGTTTGACGTAGGAATTATAATTATTATCGTCGGGAATTCCATGCCCCATGGTATTATAAAATGCTAACTACCTCTTATGAAAGGTTTCACACCGAAACGTATAGTCTTAAGTAATACCCAATTATTCATAAGCCAGACTTTATGCGAGATTGTATATCGGCAATTGGCTACCGGAATTTCATGTTTCTTGCTCCCCAGCTAAATTGTTAAATTGTATTTCTTTGCAGATAAAATGTGCGACCAGATCAGTGATGCCATTCTTGATGCTCATCTAAAGCAAGATCCCGACGCCAAAGTTGCTTGTGGTATGCAAATGAGCTGATAAGACGCAAAAATTGTTCTGAAAAATTAATTATGAATACTAAATATGCACGGACACTGTCGCGTCAGTGCGGTATTAAATTGACCAGATGTAGCAGTTGCCTGTTAATTTCTCAGAAATACTTTGACGATAACTCTGTTTCATATCTAATGTCTGACGTAATCGAAGGTCAATCAATCGTCATCATCAGCAATGTAGAACGAAAACCAGTTCAGGCTGAATAGTGATAAAGAAAGCTCCAATATGCCATAAGAGTAGCCTAGTTTTATTGCAGCCTTTTTCCCACGCTTGTGCATTAAGTGTCACTACATAAATGTTGGAAATGATAACGGATAAAGAAGTCTACTGTAAGCAGCATTTTATATTTTCCCAAGCATCAACTCCGTCCTTTTTTAGCCTCTGAGTTCTCCCAGCCATATAAGTTAGCCAATTACAAACTACATATGTACGTATGCATTCAAAAGTTCCGATAATGCGGAATGACGGAACGTACATGTGGATAGATATCCAGCATCTTCAGCTAATCTGTGTTTTCTCTTCTTTTAGAAACGGTGACGAAGACCGGAATGGTCCTCATCTGCGGGGAAATTACATCCAAGGCGACAGTGGACTACCAAAAAGTCGTGCGAGATACAATCAAGCACATTGGTTACGATGACTCGTCCAAAGGTCAGTCCATGTCAACGCTCTTATGCTACCAAGTTTCATACGAATTTATTTCCCGAGCTCATCGTGATATATTGTTTGTACATACTATTGATGTTTATACCGTAATGTGTCATAGTCATAGTATATTATAATGCGGTCTGTCTTGGTAAATTACCCACTACTTTTCTTCATTCATTCGGGAGCTCGTTAATGGCGTTGCAAAGGAATGAGTCAAGTCTGATAAAACCACAAAGTGTCTTATTCCAGTTATATGCGATCGAGAAATGCGTCAGGGATTGTAAATCTTGTAGTATAACTTGCACAAAATGATTGTATCATATTTATATACTCAGAAAGAAATCAGTTATAGTCAAGAATTTAATTCTTTTTTATTCGTGCTAAACGTCTTAATGTACTTTTTAATGTGTAATTTAGTAGTTTATTGCTTCCTGTCACTAGTTCCTATTGATTCCTAGTATTGAAGTTTGAGCAATGGTAATGCAATGGTAATGCAAGCATTTTAGTATTTTAATTTGGCACCTTATCATTTTACGTACACATCGCTGTGCAGTTTTTGTTTATCTTTACCATTTATAATGCTGGACAACTTGTTTGTATTCATATTTTATTATGCCAAAAGATTTCTCGGGGTTTGAGTTTAGAGGCTTTGCGCCATATAATTGTTAACAAATTCTTGTTTAGCTGTTCGTAAAACTGTAGACTAGGAACTTATTTTATGACTGTATGGAAGTAACTTTAACTAAGTAATTATATTGTATCTTGTTTCCGTTGATTTGGGTCCAATGAGTAATTGTTTGACTGTTGACTAAATAGGATTTGACTATAAGACTTGTAACTTACTGGTTGCAATTGAGCAACAGTCCCCAGACATTGCCAATGGTGTCCACGTTGCCCGAGATGAAGCCGACATTGGGGCTGGAGATCAGGTGAACCTCTCAATCCTGCTGGCTATGTGAATGATTGTAAATGAGAGCCTAAAGAGCGTGGTTAGTTACCAGTTAGTTACCAGCATCCAGCAACGAGGTATTTTAGGAGTTGAGGAACGCGCAACGAAAAGTTGAACCGGTCTTCAAAGTTGTGTAATAGTTAGGTGTAAGCTTCGAGCATCGATTTGTCGGTCTGAATATTTAAACTTTGACCCTTTCCGCAGGTTTTTGTCATAAAACCTGCAATATTTTATCTGCATTGGAGCAACAGAGTCCAAACATTGCGGCTGGAGTTCATGTCGATAGGGCCCCGGAAGATATTGGGGCTGGTGATCAGGTCAGAGGGCACACACTCCTTGACATACCTTCTCCTCTGTTCTTTTAAACTCACTCCACTCACTCTTGTGTACATAGTCTGTCGATGAAGTAGTATTTGTTTTGGACGGTGTATTAACTAAATAATTTTCCCTACTTTCATTTGTTTATCCTACTTCCATTTTCGTTTTCGTCTCGTTTTTGTCTGTAATTTTGGATCCTATTTCATAATTCCTAATCCCTGTACACTTTTATTTCCTTTATGTTTGCCTCTCTTTGTCATTGTCATTATTTTAGAACTGTCGGAGTCTTATTCGTATTTCGAGAGTTATTCGACTGGTTTCCAACTTACTTGCTATTCATGCTCGTCATTTCTCGAAACCATTTGGAAAATTCTCAGTCTTTAAAACAGTTTATGTTGTATTTACGAGTAGGTATTTATTCTTTTACGTTACGTCCACTAATTTTGCACCTTTTTTGTTACTTGCTCTTGCACTGACACTTTAGCCTGAACATTTATGTAAATATGTTTTATTGGCACTGCTCATTCCCTTGATCTTTGAACTATCTCACTCACGCATCGTAGTATTGTTCTTCTGTAAATATTAACTTTCTGGTAGCGGCGTAGTAAATAATTTTATTTCGTACTATTTTAATTTAGCCAGTACAAGTGTACCAGCTGCACTGGTCGTATGCGGTATTTTGCATGGACTAGTTTGAATGCTGTTTGCTTCGAAAATGGGTGATACTCCCTAAACCACTTGCCGCAAATGCGAAACCGGCTATTGTTGCCGGGGTTATCACCTATTTGTATATATGCGTGAAATCACATTATTAGTTGCTTCTGTTTCACTGCACAATCAGTATGACCCTAAAGGGAAATGATGTTTTAATGACGAATGTATTTACGTAAAGGGGTTGATGTTTGGGTACGCCACTGACGAGACCGAAGAGTACATGCCCCTCACAGTCGTTCTAGCCCATAAGCTGAACGAGAAGCTGGCTGAGCTAAGGCGAAATGGAACTTTCTGGTGGGGAAGACCCGATTCTAAGACTCAGGTCAGTTTTCCTTATAACTATAACCATGATTTGTTCAGATTCAGATATATGTTTTTATTGTACTTACTAATTAATCAATTACTTCAATAGGTGACTTGCGAGTACTATTTCGACCAAGGGGCCTGTGTCCCAGTTCGTGTGCACTCCGTGGTAGTGTCAACCCAGCACTCTGAAAAAGTCAGTCTCGAGACTCTCCGTGAAGAAGTTATGACTAAAGTAATTAAAGAGGTCATCCCGGCCAAGTACTTAGACGCTGAGACAGTCTATCATATTAATCCTTGTGGCGACTTTGTTATTGGAGGGCCGATGGTTAGTGTTACATTAAACTAAACTATTAATTCCATTTGGTCAATGTAACGTTCGTAATTTCATTTTATAATTCCGCTTTGACAGGGAGACGCTGGGCTAACTGGACGAAAGATTATTGTTGACACTTATGGTGGATGGGGTGCTCACGGAGGTGGTGCTTTCTCGGGGAAGGATTTTACTAAAGTGGACCGCTCAGCAGCTTACGCGGCTCGGTGGGTAGCTAAATCATTGGTCAGCGGCGGAGTATGCAGGCGCTGTCTAGTGCAAGTTTCCTACGCGATCGGTGTTGCTGAGCCTATCTCCATTACGGTCTTTGACTATGGAACTTCCTCCAAGAGCCAGAAGGAACTTCTGGATATTGTGAAGAAGAATTTTGACCTCCGACCCGGAAAGATTGTTCAGTAGGTTCAAAATAGTTACCTACATAAGCAATGCTACTTATGAACTTAGCACTTGGCCAACAACCGTAATTGTCCCATGCATTTGTTTTACAGGGACTTGAACCTTCGTAACCCGATTTATCAACAGACAAGCTCATACGGACACTTCGGACGCAACATGTTCACCTGGGAGACCCCGAAGAAGCTAACTTTCTGATTATTACCGAATTCGTATCTACTAGATGATTTCATACCTAATTTTTGTTCTATTATATATATGAGTATAAAGTTATAGTATATGGTTGGCCTTTTCCTTTGACACTGTATTATAATGTAGTTATTGGGTTTGTCTAAGGTCGAGTCAACGCCACAAATAACTCCGAATTTTGCCCATTCGTAATACGGTCAAGCAGGGATTATATTAATGTGCTGTCTAATAGATTTCAGTGCCCAGTCGGACCCGGACCGTCTCTCGGACTCATAACGTTTCAGTCAGTTAAGCACAATAAATCAGAGTGCTGAGCATTATTCGGATAGACAGGGCGGATCATGTGCGTCGGATTTTACGTAATAGCTCTTATTTTTAATTGTCGATCCAAAAAAGCCCAACTGCCAATAGTGTCTCTTTCGGTCATTCTCCCTTTCTATCATGATCTATCAATATTCACAGCTAATTCCGTCTCTCTAGAATAATTATTTAAGCTGTTCGTTCCACTAATTGACACATGTAGATTCTCGGGAAACGGTTTGACGATTGATTGTGACAGGTGTGTGCAGTCAAAAGGAGAACGTATTAATTTTCTACAATCCAGGTTAGAGTATATTCTAAAACAAAATTGAGGCGTTTAAGAACTAGGAAATAACTTTGCGCGTACATGCAGTAATTTAATTCGTTCGAAAGTATTAAACACAACATACGGTACTTATTCGGATTCGCAATAGTGTCGCATATATGGCGTGAGCGAACCACACAACGAGAAAAATACTACATACATAAGTACTGGCCTATCGTTTCCAAAATTTCTATGACTATTCTAATGTTAGGATTCACTAAATAAAAACAATAAATATGACAAGCCAGGCGTGAGGTAATAAATTCATTTATTTACTAAAATTCATAAACGCATTTTTTCTGAACTCACTTTTCAAAAGTTAAGGGCTAACTAAGTGTGAAAAATCAGAATATTAACAGTAGTTAGACATTCAAAATTAAGGAATCTATGTGCAGGATAGAAAATGACGTTCGAGCCTGGTCTTGTACGTAGTAGAATTCGTCACAGGCACAGCCAAATGCTTTAAGACTGAATTGGTTTGATCTTGAAATGGAGTCCAATTAGTGAGAAGACGAGACACTTGAGATCTTGGACTAAGTAATAGAAACAACGGAGCCCGTCAGGATCCTTGGAATTGTTAACGTCAACTAGTGACCCAATCTTGGACGTCGTAAATGAAATGTGCTCGTCCCCATTTACAATCTCGAGCTCTTGTCGCCCGACACGGTCAGGTGTGGGCCAGGCCGAGTCATCTTCCTACAGATCATACATCAGCATCCTATATATAATTGCGCTATGTACGGCTTCCTATATATAATTGCGCTATGTACGGCTATATATATTTATTTATTTGTACCTATGTATGCAAACATTTCTGTCAACAGTTGTCAACGCCCGGAAACCGTTGTTGTTAGGACACCTCGCTAATTCGCACTTAACCCGTTTTCCTGGTTGGTAGAAAATCAAACTTAACTGAAGTGTTTGTCGTTATATGTAGTTAAGGTGCTGCTCAGCGGCTCGGCTCGCAGCTACTTCTAAAAGGTACACCCAGCATTATTGTGGGAGGCGTAAGTTATACTTTAAACTGCACACGCGCGTACTATACATAGGATGACTTCCTTTCCTTTCTCTTATCGTTACTCGTTACTCTAATACGGTACGTCGTTGTTGGTCACTTTTGTAATCCCATTATTGAGAGATGACAGTGGGAATACACAGGACGAGGAAAACTGACGTTGTGGTCATTGTGGTGGCTCTCTTATAGGTCCAAAACCTTTTTCGAAGCATTCAAGTTAGGCGGTCTTTGCACTTGGCAAACTCATAAATATATCCTGCTCGGACGTGATTTCAATTACTAATGCATTTGATTTGTTGGCTTGGTTAATTGTAGTACGGATTATTTAGTCAAATTTTTCTCTAAATGAGTTCAAAATTGTAAAAAATATTTTGCTTTGACTCGACAACAAGCCCCGTGCTAACGAGGAATCAGCAACTACATTTTCTGAAAATTCCTAGCGTACGCGTGCCATAATATTTCAATTCAATAAATTATCGCCAATGGTACGCGTACTCTAGAAATTTTTGGAAAATTCAGTTGCTGATTCCACGTTAGCGCGGAGCTTGTTGCACATAACAACAACATTTACATACAATAATTACTTACTAATTTAACCTAAGTTTTCCTACCTTCATAACATCGGAATCTTCAACTATGCGACGGAGCTCTGCAATGACAGAGGCAGACACATGGACCTCCTTCCGGATCATTGTGTCATTCTTGTAGTTGGAATTGTTTGCGTATCTCAGTTTACCGTCTGGACGAAACTCAAACTCGAGAAACTCATGACCGAACTTTCCTCTGTGACCAACGTAGTAACGAAGATAAAAGTCACGATCGGACATTATTATAGACTTCTGAAAATAGTGAATAAGAACAGAACTATTATAATAATTAAGATAATGGTAAAGGCTAGAGCTGCTGTAAGCTTTCCATGCGTATTCATTTACTCGTACATCGTAGCTTGGAGATGATGCACATGTGCATAATGCTAAATCTCACAATCACTAAATTATAATTAAATCAACGGTTCATCTGGGACTAGGACCTGGTAAAAGGATGCGAGCGGTTCTACTAAGCGTGTATTAAAGTGCTTAGGCACGTTATATAGCATATACATATGTAGGTATGTGGTATGTATACGCTGAACGCTGACAATTCATATTTAAAATAAATTTTCAGTGCGTCCTGCTTAGATTTATTTTTATCAAGTTCTCGATGCCTCATAGAACCTGAGTCTGCGTGAAAGGTGGGATACTACAGTATGTTTCATATCAAGCCTCATGTGTGATATGTGAGAGCAACTAGAGATAGGAGATACAAGATAGCGAAGCAATCTTCACCAACAGCTTAGATACATAGATTTCACGTGTTTTACTTCAATGTATTACTTGGATAGTTCTAGTTGGATACCACGAGGCAACACCTTACTAAACCGGACAATCGACCGGCAACAAGTCCCACTCCCGCTCGTAAAAGAAAGTATAAACTGCAACATAACACTAAACCCTTAACTGTTAACGTATAATAAACGGTATTTGAAATTTAAAAAAAAGATATATAAAACTTACGTGAACGTTCTTGATTCACCCTTCAATGAGTCTGTTCCCTCTCGCTTTATAATTTTCCCGTCAGCTTTGTTTAATTGAAAATGTTTATAACTTTAACTGACGTAAAAGAAAACACAACCATCTAACACCGCACGCACCACCGGCACCAAAAGACATGAATCGAAAGTTCAATATTTTAGCTAAAGATACCAACCTTAACCATCCACCTACAGTGTATCCTATGTTGCGCTTTGCGCTAATCGGTTCTCTGGTCGTTAGTGTCGATATTTTCGGTAGCTAACTAAATAATCTGGTTTAACCATTGGCATACCTACCATATTTATTTGGCATAATTATTTCCAGAGCTAAATTAAAAATGAACACTTTAGAGTTAAGACTTACATAATGGTACACTTTAGTTGAACCATGTACGCTTGTATTTGTACTTGGGAAATGCCTAATTCCAGTCCCTTCAAAAGTTGGAGCCCTTCACTTACTCATGTTCAATCGAGAGTTGATAGAGAGCTGGCGGTAGATGGTTCAAGAGACGTCCTTGAAATCACACAATTTCCTGAAGGCCAAAGATTTGGACTGGCGCTGCGCTGCGCTGCGAACCTGCTATGTACCTATGTACTACTGGAGTTATTGGAAATCTGGTTTCCCTCCATTCTCCACACCTTTAAAAAAAACAATAACAATAACAAAATGACAGTTCACCGATACTCAATACAAAAACAAGACTATATAGTTAATCTAACCAAGTACAAAACCGCATAATTATTTACTTCATTAGTTAGTGTGAATGTGAATCTCAGACAATGTGAAAATACTAAACGAACTATGAACATGAACAGTACTAGTATGTAGTAAATACAGTTCAAAATGAACTTACGGGCCTGAAACTATGATCACACTGTGAACAAGGATAACACCTGAAAGTTTGAGTGCCATTATACGAGAGTTATTGTTTGATTACCTACTTTTACTAATGCTGAAACCTGATCTCACTAAATTAGTATTAGTCCTCATACTTTTTGATATTTAAAATGAACTCAGAATAACAGTTTAATGGATCTCAAGTACAATACCGTCAAGAACAGATTGTGGATTGGAAATTAAATACAAAATATGTGATTTGTAAATGTGTTATGTGTTAAGTACAGGAACCGCTTCAGTCTAGCAGCAGATTAGCATTGGCAATTTAAAATGGGAATGGGGCAAAACTTAGGTAAGCATACAATGTATGTATACATATGTAAGTACATATATGTACAATACTGTGAAAATGTTTGAAAATTCGAGTCTATGCCTTTTGCTTTTAGTCGATCGCGTCGTGTTAAATGTACAATAGTGTGTAATAAATATACTAGGCCTAAAGAAACACTAAATATCGCAATTCCCAAATAAGTAAACAATCCCATACATATCATTGATCATGTGTAAGCTTGTACCTCTACCTTAATATTAATTAAAGTTAAATACAGTATGCAGATCCACATTCTGTTTTCACTCCATCTTTCTTCACCAGTAATACTGAGAGTTAGATAGCGGTATAATTATATCTAGGCTGTAGATTTAGTTGCGGTACTGGGAACAGCCCTAGGTGAAATTATACAATACATATTGTTTGTTTTTTAAATATGTTTCCAGAATTGCTACTGTCTACATTGTGCCCCTGGCTGGAGTCTCCACATGATCTCAATCTACTGCTCGCCACAGAAGCACAGAACTACAATAATATACTGTTATGCCTCCTGATTACCTATTTAACTGAAACATATTAGAAAAATGCAACGCTTCTCGCTCGGACTTATTGCATATTACTGTTTAAAACGCAAATATTAAGATTAGTGTTCGTAACAAGCAGTAACAGATGCCTACATTAGTCATAGTTTTCAAACCATTTGCGGTTAAGCTAATCTTGACCCCAATTAGCGTCTAAATCGTACTAATTCCCTAGACGGCTCAATAACGTAGATAATAGCGAACGGCGGCCTACTACTATGTGCCAAAAACGAGCAGTCCCGAGGCCGCCCAGTACTAAACTAAACCTATATGTGATATACCTACTTACTTATTTCGGGTTCCGAAACTTATAAATACCCAGTATTTGATATTAAAATGAAACGTAGATCTCGGGTTCAGTCTCTGTCTATACTTGCGTCTGCAGATTGGGAGAGACGCAATAGCTCATTTTCGACCAGCAGTTAAGTACTTAGCAAATAGTCTTAGTACTTAGTAAAATTACCCACCGCAAATATCAAAGCCAAACTGTTACTGTGTATTGTGTACGGTTCTCCTGTTTTTTCTGGCATATTTGTAAAATTTGTATATTACGTAAGGTTATAGTATCAAAGACTAACTAAATCCGATTCTGGTTAGTGTCAAGGAGGAACAATTAGGGTGGAGTTCCACTCTATTGGAAATCTTATCTTGAGGATGGGCTTGTTTTTATAATTTTTACGGCACACTCAAGTGCCACAAGTGCAAACTAACGAAGATACCATGGGAGACAGAAAAGTGCCAAGTGTTCGTCTGGAGCCTGGAAACGCCTAGACGAGATTTCGACTAATGTCGACAATAATGTGAGCTCAAGTCTTTCAAGACCTTCGACCAAAAGCCATGTCGATTAAGGAAATCGAACTAACGGATGGCCCCCCTTGGGGCTTCCGAATGTGTGGAGGGAGGGACACGAACTTGCCGCTCCGGATAGCACGGGTAGGTCGTAGGTCATAAATACTAATGCCTTTGCTTATGCTTTAAGCCCTAAAATTATTTTAATTTTGATAGAATCTATTCGGGAGAACAATTGGCGGCCGTTCTCCACTAAGATTAAAGTAGGTATTTGACTCATGCCTTGCGCTTTACATTTACAGTACAGTAATTTAGAATGTTACTCATATCCGTACTTTTCCTTGTATAGCACTATGTTGGTGTAGTGCAAAATGCTAAACGCAGTGTCAGGATATATCGCCTCGACGTTACACTGCGGAGTTTCACAGTCACTCAGTGAAAGTCAGTGCTGGAGGAAGTTACGTATTAAAGAACACAAAGTAATATCTCGTACAAGCCGCCTTCCTCGATAAAGCCGTAGGCATTTAGCATATTCCACAGTGTGTGATTTATTGTAATGAAGCTTGAAGTGTATGATTACGACGTTATTGCAATGTATCCAGTCCAGCTAGGTATGATTCTCTAAAGTAACTTAATCCCTAAAGTTTGTTATTACAAAACCATGATGATGGAAAGTATACGCCCTCCTGTAAGGATTTTTCCCCAACAGTTTCAATTTTCAAATGTCGTAGCTCGGCTGTTGAGCGGCTCAGAACAGAGCTGGGAGCTGGATCCACCTTAAAATGTATTGAACTTAATTTAAAACAATGTGAATTCCCTTACTCCGACACGGTCTGAGAAATCGTAGTCTTCCAAGTGAAAGTGAAACTATGCGATCCTTCATCCTTCTGAACAGCGCGTACACGCGGATTGCATGTCCCTCCGCCTTTAGCCATACTTCCGTAGAGATAACCCAGGAGTCTGAAGCTTTCAATATTACCTAACTTGATAGGAATGCCATTCCAGAGTGCTTTTACATTATTAGTCTACTTATGCCGCTCGTAACTAGGCAGACCTAGAGCTCTAGTCCTTGGGAAGTAACTCCATAAGCTGGACCAGCCGGCTATAATCATGTCGATTCCAAATCCACGACCAGTCCATCATCCATATTGGATTTTCCGTAAGCAACTTCCAAAGGTTCATCCTTTCGGGACTATTTACTCCCATTTTTAGAAGGATTCATCCTCTCTGATTCTAAACTTCGTAGTTGAAATAAGTTCGGCTTGCTTTAAGCGGCGTTCTACTTGACGCTGTAAAAGTGTGTAGTTAAAACTTAAGATCTACTGTCACCTTGTGCTACACCTACGACTTTCCCCCAAACATTTACAATTTGCGGGACAACTTTTTAATCAGCGGAGTTTGGTTACAAATGTTGAAGTTCTGTGGTGGGGGTCATATTCGGAAGCGTCACTATAATGTAAGATACTAATTGATATTTACGAGCATACTTACCTGACATTCGAATTTAAAACTGACCACAATTAATCACGTTAGTCCAAAGCTGCAACGAACGAAAGAAGAGCAGAGGTAGCTGTTAGGAATTGTTCGAAACTGTATCACACTGTGTATATTTCTGAATTTTTGTTTTTAACGGTGTTATTGTTTACAATTTGTTGATTCGAACTTACCAGTACAAAAAACCTGGAACTAAAACGCATCTGCTCCCTTTATCTCACACTGTCCTATTGATTCTCCTATATTAACTACTTAATAAGTATTTAATGTATCCACTCAATCCTTCCTGCTCTCCAGGACAGTACGAACTACGAGCCTTATCATCAAGCTTTCAATGTCATGGAGCCAGATAGTGAATGATGAGTGACGGGCGGCAATAATGGAAGTTTAGCTGAAGCTGAACTCATAGTATGGGGCTTATGCCGTATCCATAAAGTTTCCTAATCATTTCCCACTCCCCTCAATAAATATAATTTCTAGGTACCGGTAGGTAGCTAGTAGCTATTCCAGGTCCAGTTCTTTATCTTTAGGAGCCATGCGGCATATTAATATAAGGTATACACTATTCCCTGGATTTGTCCTCCAGGGAACATATGTTGGGTTGCTCTTGATTGATTAGAAGCTTATGATGGTAGTTTGTGAATTGGGAGACGGGATAGTGTAGTACGAGAAAAGTAGTAGTCCTAGGCGGATTTCGTTTTGTGTTCCCATTTGGTGGACTCAACTTTGGGCCAGTTCTGGGAAAGTTAACAGCTTGTGCAAATGTCTGAACAGGTAAATCCTGGGAGCAAGGCATCTGTTTCTGGAGTCCGTGAGGGAGACCTCGTCACAGGAATTAATGGGCAGACTGTAGAGCACTTGACCAACGGGGAGGCTCAGAGGCTGATCAAAAAGAGCGGGCCCAAGGTTTCAATAGGACTCAAGAGCTCCAGCAAGCGAAGTAGCGGGCCGGAAGGTGAGTACGGAACGAACTTGATTTTTCTAAGCGGAGCTACAGGGCTGAAATGAACTGTCCTGCAGTCAATAGGGAATTATATATTTTAGACGGGTATTTCTAAGTATCAATATCAAAGTCACCTAATTTTTATTAGGTACTTACCTATCTTTCCAGTGAGTATTTTACAAAAATGTTTCCAAATGTTGGCTACTAGAAATGCGTATTCGCGAAGAAAGTTCTGCGTACCAAGTTAGAACTACTTTTGGTTTTAGGTACCTGTTCCTGAAAAAAAAAGCTAATGAAGTTAAAAAAAAGGTAACTAAAATAAATGTAATGTTTTGACAACAATCTCAGTACTTAGATCGTATTCGTAATTCGTAGGTTCCAAAGTTAATGAATGGTAATTCGAATCCAAATCCAAACTCATACTACAATTATTGAGTTCCGTTTCCCATGCAATGGCTGAATAGGACTAGACTCCAAAAAGGAACCCACTTAAGACACCCGCGAATGTCCACATTCCACCTCCAAATGCAAATTCTCCCTGTCGAACCCAATTGTATTAACATTGCTTCCCTATTGTTGTAGATCATATACTCCCTCCTACATCCTTTCCCCATTAACTCCCCCTGTCTGAATGTACATAATGAGTGTGGTAATTGTTCGGAAGAACGAACAACTGGAGGGGCCGGAAAGGAGGAATTAGGAAGTACACTAATTTGAGTTTATTAGTATTTGTGGAGTTGGGTGTTCCCTTCCTTTAGGTTTCGGCTACAATTTCAATTGCATATTCCATTCCACAGGTGAGGATGGAAACGGAACACGAAATGTTTCACTCAAGTATTGTTGCCTATGGACTTATTCTTAAGACCGAGGACGAGCATAATATTAATAGCCCTACTACAAAGGCTCTCTCCTGTTTGTTTTGCAAATCCTCCCCAAGTGATTTATGCGTAGTCTTATGTACTAGAATAGTAAGCGTAAGCACGTGCTCCAGGAACCCTTGTCCTCCTACGTCAAGAATAGAAAATGTCAAAACAAATTGGGCTGTTGTGGGAGGACAGCTTGGCGGGGAGAGAACAATGTTCGGAAGAGGAGCCAGTCGAGTGAAATTCCGTGTTCAGCAATAAAAAAAACATTGGGCCATTGAGCAGGGGGATCTGCCCTTATGCAATAGGCACTACGGGAACGGCCCATTGTCAAGTAGGAAGAGTTGCGTTAATTCGGCGGAGCGCATGGTACTCCGGCTCCACCCTGCCCTTTAAAGCTAGTAAAGGTTTCGGTTTCGGGGTGAGGTCTAGCTTCTATTGTAGGCCTAATTGATTTTCACTGGAATATCTAGAAAGATATCTACATGCTCTCTGTTGTATACATCCTTATTTGCTACATGAAATAATACTACTGGGTAGGTAGAGGTCATGTATTTTAATACATGATGGGCAGACCGGCCGCGCGCTTTGCGCTAATAACATCATTCGTCGACGCTCTAGTCCCTCGTTATTATTGGCTGTATTAATGCAAGGGCCATCCTATTACTGCTTTAGTCCAAATTAAACAGAGATCAATACTTACACCCGCATCAATACCCACAAGTAGTATCCAACCTTATAACAGATCAGACGACTAAGGCTAGGATTAAAAGAATATAAGAGTCTTTCCTTCGTAGAATTTATGGATTAGCAGATGCAGATGCGTTGTTGGTTCACAGACTCACTTTTTTATTGTAATGGAAGACGAGTCCATATCCAAAGCACTTACCCAAAGCCTGCAAGTGAGGCTGGATAAATGTGATAGACCTGAAATCGATCATGCTAAAAATTGCAGAGGCATTAGGATTTGTTGGGCCTTGCACTGGTTTGCTCTTTCGTCGTGTCTGCCGCTCAGGCTCACATAATAGGAAAATGAGGGCTCTTGCCTCTCTTCCTACATCATAATGATTATTATTACCTTTACCTTTAGGACAGGTATCCACTCCTACTCTCTGGCTCCCTTCTATAGAACATACGGGAAAAAAAATACGACAATTTTGGGGTATAGAAAACTCCACAGAATTTTTTGCAATAGATTCCCGTTCCTACAGTATTCCCTCTCTACAGGTATTTCTGCTCATTTGTAGCGCGCAAATCGTCCAGCCTCAGTTTTTTCTACACCTATCTCCCCATTGTTATTGTTGTGTTCCTGTCCGCGTGCATGGGCTGGCTCTGATGTGAAAAGTTCAACTTCTCACGTAAACAGGAGAGAGGGATGGCGGTGGGCTTAGTGTGGCAGTGATTGCGGTTTAGATTTCAGAATTTTGCAAATTCGCGGAAACCGTAAAAGTCCCTGAAGAGGTCAGAACAATGTTCAAAGTGTTCAACTCCTTGCGTCTCAAGCGGCGGTTTTCGAAGAAGGGGAAAAAGTCTCAGAGTGAGCCGGATTTAGGTAAAATTGAACCCTTTCGTGTTTCATTTTTTTCACATCTCGTTATCATAAATCATAACATAGAAATATGGACATAAATATAATGATAGTATAGGGATTCCATATATCCCTCATCCCCAGTATCCTGTTGGCTAAAATATTCGTAAGCTGACATGACACGGGCATGGCGTGCCAAGTCATAGCTTCCTATTCATCAATTATCTTTTTTGAATTTTGAGCCCACTATTCCCTGGACAGATTCAGGCTACGTTGATGGATATTAAAGGGCCTTCCGTATTGCGAATTGTATATCCCATGTCACTGTATTCTTTGCTACTAGTCCTTTCGTTCTACTGTCGAAGCAAATAAATCCATTTCCGATTTCAGAGTAAACGTAGTTATAATTTAGAAAAATAACATAATTAAATATAAAGCTGATTAGCATTTCTCTAAAAAATATTACAAGTAATACCTATTAGAAATCTTATTTAAGTGATATGTTTTCGGGGAATGTATAAATGTTGAGTACTTATTTTCTTTAAACCCAATAACACAAATCTTAAACATACGGAAGAAGAAATCCTTATGAAAATCCTCAATTCGGAATAAGACTTGATAAGCATCCTCACGTCCTCCGATTCTTTTGTCTCTGAACTTATCTTTGTCTTCAGTCATGCATAATGCATACTAGGCCAGGGATAAGAATGTCGCTTACATTGTCCCAAAATTGCAGATCTGTAACTCTTCCCCTCCTTCATGACAAAAGAGGCGGAAGGCTCCTGATTCGCCTTACTGCACTTTGATACTGTACTAGCCTACGTAGTGTTAAATTAATGAGACGTCTACGGACAATGCCAGGTGCAGTTTACGGGCTGGTCTTCCTTATAAAGCCCTTCTTATTTATTTCTAAAAAACAACTTTGGAGTTGACCTTAGCCATTCATTTCTGCAAGCTGACGGATGTTGACGCATAAGTCTAACTGTACTATCTATGTATATACCACGTCTCTGCCCTACTCACTTCGCCTCAGCCATTACCTGAGATGAGAGTTAAGACTTGAATTAATATATGATTAACTTTTGTCGTCAATGGGCTAAATTCCGTGCAGAAACTCCTTTATTCCCGTCACGGTAGGTTGGGCCTATTTTTAATTACAAAATTTAATCTCTGATGATGGGCAGTGTGTCTGGATTCGTATTACCGGTTACGTCTGTATCTCAGAAAGCCGTTTCACTCCAAATTGGAAAATTACAATCTTAATAGTATTTATATAGACTACTGGCTCACACCGTCCCAAAATTATGTCATGCCTTAAGAAAAGAAAAATTAGACAGGGACTTCTAACTTGTAAATCTATTATGTTGGAAACTTCATAATTATGGGAACTGGCATGCCCTCAATTGAAGGCAAAACTGTAATTTAGCGCAAAGTATAAAGTCTAGAATCGGGAAATATTTGACCAAAATTCGTTTACTGTTTACGCCAAGTAAATATTAAAATACTTGAAAATCCTTAAACTAAAAGCTGATAATATGTAGGTAGGTATGTATAGTTTTTCGACACGTAGTAGGCGCTTGGGGAACTGTAATGTACAATATACATGTTCAGTAGTCCTAAAAGATTTTTGACAAAATATTTTTGTAGCGCTTAATTCATAATGTAAACACTTAAAGGCTCAAGTTGCTATCCGACCAGCTTCGACACTATAATCGAACCGGCTGATTGTCGTGATTCGCGATACATTTTAGTCTGTAAAAGTATAATCGAAATTACACTAGCATTAAATATTTTTGAAATAGCTATAGTAAGGTTTTCAAGCTACACACAACACACAAATTACCGAAAATCTATTTATATGACCATGACAGCTAATTTACTTGGTTTTCCATTTTTTATGACCATTATGCCAAAATTCCAGAACCTGAGCTTTCATAAGGAAACAATTAAATGCTGGGACGGGCGTATCTCCTCCGCCCCCAAGCGGAAGAAACTTTGGAATTTTTCAGAGAAACAAATGAGTTTTCTCTCCATTGTTTGTCTCAATTTCAAATCCGTACCTCTTTTTGCCCCAACTTTTATGACAGGGTCCGTATCCCTCGGCCGCAATTTGGATCCCAGATCCCAATAGCCTCTTCTGATGTGAGGAATAATTGGAATTAACTACTATATGGGGATGTGTGATTGATGAGACTTCCCGTCCTAAATTACTTGTTTTACATATTTCTGTCTCCCATGGGCCTAGTGACTAAATGGACGTCCCCGACCAAAATAAATGAGTTTTGATGTGCCCTCTGCCCCTCCATTCCGATACACTCAGTGACAGCCTCCTGACACGACACAATGACAATTTGACATGAGCCTGACATCCTTATCCTCTCAGAACAATGAGATGGGTCACTCCCCATTTCACTACAATTAAATGAATGGGAACTAGGCCTACAGTAGTCGGCCCATTATTATGTACACAGACCCAGTCCCGAGTCCCAATTTTTTTTAGATCCAAAGTTAATTTCTTTTAATAACCCGTATTTCCGTCACCGAGCCCATTTAGCCACGTATACCTATCCTTCATTACGTTTTGCCCTCTTTTGTGTAGCTGGGCCTGTAGAGGTAAAAGGTAACCATTCCGAATCTGCGAGTTTAGATTGTATTTTAATTTGATTCGATCCAGTGTGACGAGAGGTTTCTGACTACTTTGTGTCCGGTCTGGGTTGGACTCGTGTGGCTATGTTGAAGTATTTTTTATTATTTATTTACACTCGTGAAATCAAAAGAATCTGCACACGGCGAATAGCAAGAATTACAAAATAATTCGCTATTTTGTACTTGATCAGCAGTGGATTCAGATCAAAGCATTTGCGAAATTAGGTGCCTTCGGCTTTTAAGTGCTACTTTTACTTTAGGTCTCTAACATAGAACTCCACGCTCGACCAACTTTGTAGTTCGAATCCTAATTGTCAATACAAA
>JAQFZY010000308.1:0-34031 GCA_034696285.1 Hypogastrura burkilli
AAAGTAACCACACCATATTGGCATGAAAGTATGATATATGGTCAATATTTACAAGTCATGAACAGACCCTGGTCGATCCGGGGTATGTTCATGACTTGTAAATGTTGATCATATATTATAGTTTCACACCAATACGCTACGGATACTTTATACTTTACTGAACTAGATTTAATTAACTACGTTGATGTACAAATGATTGAGGTCCTTGATCAGTTGATTGCAATAACGTTTTGCATTGTTATTTGAAAGCGGGGGAGAAATGGCTCATTCTTTTCATCACAGGTATGGTATGGCAAGGCTGTCTGATGTAGTGAGAAATACATGCTCTTTCTTTATTTGGGCATCACACTCATCCTGCTCCTCCCTGGACAATTGGACCCTCTCTTTCGGCCACTGGTCTGGGGAGAGGTAGAGACAGTCAGGACCTTTGAACCAGCGACTGTCCTGCTCAAATCTGCTAGGCGTGTTGTCCCGTGTGGCCTCATCGCCTCAGCCACGTTGAAAGCTGTGGGATGCCATTGCCAGTCATTTGGGTCAGGCTTCAAAGATTTCAACCACACGGTGAGCAACAATTGGAAGAAAGTTCCGCGCGTCATTTCTGAGCCCACAAATTACGGTTCTGGAGTCCGTCTAGAAATGAACTCCGTCAACTTGGAATCTATGACTCTCTAGGATACTGTTTTTGAGTCGTACCCCTAAAACTGCGGCTTGAAGTTCCAATTTAGGGATGGACATTGGTGGCCACTCGAACTTTAGCACTTAAAAGGGAAGTCTCTACTCCACACGAGCCTTCCATTCTCGAGCCTTCCATAGACACGAAACTTTACTCATTGGCGTCGTTGAATACGTGTAGGTGCACTGATCGGGCTGTATTTAGATGGATGGAATAGTATCTAGGGATCCGGACTTCTGGAATCGACTGTAACTCCTCCAGCCAACCCTTCCAGTTGAGATCTAAAGCGTCCGTGACTTCGTCGTCCCAGTCAAGCCCACTTCTACTAACGTACTGGAGTAAGATCTTGGCCCTTACCACAAAATGGCTGAGAAACCCGAGGGGATCAAAGATTGACATGACCAGAAGTAGGATCTCTCGTTTGGTTGGTCTCTTGCTTCCACTTAACAGATCCGTAAACAGATTTTCGTAAACTAAGTTCTGAACGTGAATTTGCCAGTAATGGGATTCCAGTACATAACCAATATACTCTCTCCAAGGGCAACTCTTCCCCTAAGTTCAAGTTTCTCTTCTCCTCAGACCTAAGGGGCTCAGGAATCATACTCAGCTCTTGTTTGGAACTACAGGACAAATTCCTAAGTCCACCACTGTTATTCACTTTAATCACATTTTCAGATAAATTTAAGGTTTCCTCAGGACCTCTGGAACTATCTAAATAGTCGTAGCAGCTTCTGGGTACTCGTCGGACCAGCGGAGAGCGTTCCTGTTTCTTGTCTCTGCAGTCTGCAGTCGTGTAAGGGGATGAGGCTGATCCGATGATGGTTGAGACCATGATCCAGATCTCCGGCTTCATCCGACGGTCGGTCCCTCTTTTGAAGAAACCTCTGTCTGTTCTGATCTTCGGGTTTGATTAGGTTTTGACGGAAAATGTATTTTATAAGTTTATTTTTCAAATAAAATGATGATCAGCAACTACATTTTCTGAAGATTTGTAGCGTACGCGTTCCATAATATTTCAATTCAATAAATTATAGCCAATGGCACGCATACGCTAGAAATCTTTAGAAAATGTAGTTGCTGATTCCGCGTTAACGCGGGGCTTGTTGGCTAGTCCTATATATAATTGCGCTAGGTCCGACTATATATATATATTTATTTATTATTACTATTATTTTTTATTTATTTATTTGTACCTATGCATGCAAACATTTCTGTCAACAGCTGGCAAGGCCCGCGACCGGTTGCTTGGACATCTCGCTATTTGTCACTTCATTTGTTTTCCTCTTTATGTTGTTGGTAGAATATCAAACTCAACAGAGGTTCCGTTTGTGTCGTAAAATACTTATGGTGCTGTAGCAGTTTGTAGTCAATACAGAATACTTCTTCAATCCTCTAGAAATTGATGTGGTTGTTAGAAAATACACGTTGAAGGTTGAAACCGAACCTTCTCGGCTCACAGTCACGATCATTCAAGTTAGGCCGTCTTTGCGGTTGGGAAACTTATGAATACTATATGCTGCTCGGACATTATTTCAATTACTATGAATTTGATTTGTTGTTTTGGTTAATTGTACGGATTAATTAGTCAGATTTTTCTCTAGATAGAAAATTATTATTTTTTGACTAGCCAACGAGCCCCGCTCTAACACGGAATCAGCGAATACATTTTTTAAACATTTCTAGCGTACGCGTGCCATAATATTTCAATTCAATAAATTATCGCCAATGGGACGCGTTGAGAATGATTAGAAAATGTATTCGCTGATTCCGCGTTAGAGCGATGCTCGTTGGCTTTCTAAATATTGACCTCAGATACAAGGACCTAATTCAAAATTGTCTGCATGTGCATCGAAAATGTCATCATTATCATTACAGCTTATACCGTTTACGTCTGTCTAAGCTCCGTATTGGTTTACTACTGGAATTTTTTTGAATCTCATACTGACTAAACATACGTAAGCGTGTTCACCCACAAAGCAGAGTGCTGCTAAAACGAATCCACTTAGTGTCAACCCGACCAATCCATGTAAACTACTAAAAGTTAAAGACTGTGAGCTCATGTCAGTACTCTTCTCCAGTAGTTTAGCCTTCAGCGGACTGTCCACCTGGCTCCTTAGCCAGGCTGATCCCCTTATTTTGTTCCTGGCCTGACTCTGTCGAATCCAGTAGTCGTGGAGCCCCGAGGCCATAGAACCCAGTATGACTTTGTCAAAGTACTCAGTTAGTGGTGAGCCCTTTCGAAAGGCCCAAACCATTGCTACGGACAAGTCCGAGTCCTCACTCGTCAGGAAGACCTCCTCGTCTTGGGCGTAGTACAGGGAAGCATTTGAGGACACAGCAAAGTCTCCTGCCGCCGAATAGTCCAGACACGCTGCATTTTCATTTAAGATGGCGGCAGAAATACAGTCGGCCGAAGTGCTCACGAGTACTATACGGGGGACCATTTTCTGATGGACCGGGCTGCTGGACTTAGTAACGTAATTGTAGGCAGCCCCTCCGTAGTACCGAAAGTAGAGAATGTAGTCCGAGTCCACGAGTTGACGATGTGTCCGCGGCGGGTCTACAAGGGCCTCGGGTTTCGTGAGGAACGAGACGAGCTTTGACTTGTAGCTCGTGCCAATCACGAGGCAAAATATGAACCAAACTAGGAGGATTCCCCGAAGTTTGAGACCAGTAAATAAAATTCGTGCTGATTGCTCTAATAGTGTCTTTGTGAAAAGGCTTAACATTTCCGTAAGCTTTCCTTGGGATCGATCAAATTTTTCTATGACGAAGGCAGCTGGAATTACCACTATTAGTGTGCAGAGGACTAAGACCCATGTCATTGCCGATAATGGACGGAATAGTGATGTCCAGCTAATTCCGACACGTGGAGACTGGACATAAAATACGCGAGTATAGCGATCCATAGTGGCAGAGAAGTCGAGAATTGTGTGTCGACCAGCAGAGCTCCCAAATATGACCACAAGGGTTGAGTTTCCTTCAAAGACGTCTCCAGCCCCGCCATTCCAGACTCCTTCCTTGATCCTTGCTCCCGACGAACCTCCGTTGCTAGCCCTTTTAATAATTAAACTAACGTTGAATAGGTGGGCAGCCGAATTCAACATTTCAAAATACACGCCTTCACCGCTAAGGAGTGTACCGTTGGGATAGTGATGGAACTGCATTCTTTCAGGAGCCCGTGTTACTGAAACAGTTACAATTTGGCTGTTTAGTAAGTTCGGGTTAATATCGTACACTTTCCAAGATCTACTACACTGGAGAACAACGTAAGTTTGGTACTTAAAGTTCCCACTAAGGCTCATTTGGAGTTCCGACAAACCGCTCTTTTCAACTATTTGAATGAAATAGTCCTTTTGAGGTCGGGCCAATTTGTTTGAAAGTAATGAATTAGTAAGGAGTGAATTGCCAGGAGCCGTGCCTCTGTCAACGAGAACTGTGGCACAGTTGGGCACAAATTTATTGTTTCCAAAAGCGTAAGATTGCAGAATGTCAAGCTCACTGAATTCTCGCCTAAAGTAGGACTCGTTACTACTCAGAAGCTGGTTCACAATTATTACTTTGGGGATATAGCCCAAGTTTCTACTAGAATGAAGGAGCTCAACTTCAGTGGGTATATGCTCAGATTTTAATGCTAATACCCATGTCGTTTTGCAGGGGTTCCAATAACTTGTCATAACGGTAATTAAAAGTGCACTTGATGGTAATCCGACGGAACTCCTTATCGCCAATAAAGCTCTGTTGGTTTTTAGAGGGCTTGCAGCCAGCTTTGATGGCGTAACTTGGCGTATAGCAAGTGACAGTTGTAACAGAGTGAAAAAAACCAGCGAATACATGACGCCTCCCTGTCACAAACAGGACTGGCGTTAGCGAATATGAAACGCAGTAGTATATACATACATAGAACTAGGAATTGAGTCTTGGAAGCTAGATAATATTTAAGTGGGTTTACACAGTCATTAAATTGTCAGAGGGCAAATGATATCATATGGCATCATACATATACAATGCAGTAGCACGAGCAACCATAATGTATTATTTTCGGTCTCCGCTATTTGGTTATGTCATTGAATGGTTCATTCATTATGAAACTATGTCGAACCCAGAGCTCTCAATTCTTATAGACAGGAATGAAGTAAAAATAAGATTACATTTAGAAAAATCAGACTACCCTGAATTTAAAAGTGTACTGGAAATATAAAAACTAGAAACGAGACAATCCAGGCCTTTATACTTAGATGGAGCATCTACACCCGATTCCCCAATATTTATTTTTATTTGAAATACGTAGCAGTCCTTGTTGTGTCGCCATCAATAGGACTCAATCTTTAACGCTGGTAGACTTCATTTCATTGTCTTCATCGAAAGACCAAACAAAACTGTTGGCTACTTTTTCGGAAATCGCACTGACATGTTTCAAAAGTGGAAACTACATACTGCTTTTGCGTCACAAGTAATAATAATCAAAATGCATATACATAATAGATAATATCCATTCCATACCTAGTAACAGTCACAATAATCCCCAGCAACGAATTTGTATTTACAAATTTCCCGTTCCTGAAGGAATAGACTGTTTCAACCTTCAACCTAAGCTCATGTACCGGATTCTTTTTTTTTTTTTTTTAGAAATTATTCTATCGTAAAAAAATTAATAGTCTAAAATATTGATATAAGAAGCGGCACAGGTAAAACATGGAATTTAGTGATGCAGGATGTTAAAATATTGCAACCTTTGTTTTCTACTATGTACATACATGGTTAACGGTGTGCAAACTAAGATAAAGTAGGTATAGCATAGAATGCAATATATAGAACAATCCAGTTCCGGTATACCTACTATACTTTGAATGTACTACTCTTACTCCGGACTAAGACTAAACATAGGCAAGCCTGTTCACCTAGGAAGCAGAGTGCCGCTAAAACGTATACACTTAAAGTCAAGCCGATCATGTAAGCTACTAAAAGTTAAAGACTGTGAGGTTTTGTCAGTACTCTTCTCCAGTAGTTTAGCCCTAAGCGGACTCCCTACTTTGCTCTGTAGCCAGGCTGATCCCGTTATTTTGTTCCTGGCCTGACTCTGTCGAATCCAGTAGTCGTGGAGGCCCGAGGCCATAGAGGCCAGTATGACCTTGGAAAAGTACTCAGTCAGCGGTGAGCCCTTTCGAAAGGCCCAAACCATTCCTATAGACAAGTCCGAATCCTCACTCGTCAGGATAACAGTTTCGTCCTCGACGTGGTAAAGGGAAGCATTTGCGGACACGGCAAAGTCTCCTGCCGCCGAATAGTCCAGACACGCTGCATTTTCATTTAAGATGGCGGGAGAAATACAGTCGGCCGAAGTGCTCACGAGTACTATACGGGGGACCATTTTCTGATGGACCGGGCTGCTGGACTTAGTAACGTAATTGTAGGCAGCCCCTCCGTAGTACCGAAAGTAGAGAATGTAGTCCGAGTCCACGAGTTGACGATGTGTCCGCGGCGGGTCTACAAGGGCCTCGGGTTTCGTGAGGAACGAGACGAGCTTTGACTTGTAACTCGTGCCAATCACAAGGCAAAACATGAACCAAACTAGCAGGATTCCCCGAAGTTTGAGTCCAGTAAATAGAATTCTTGTTGATTGCTCTAATAATGTTTTTGTGAAAAGGCTGAACATTTCCGCAAGCTCTCCTTGGGATCGATCAAATTTTTGTATGACGAAGGTAGCTGGAATTACGACTACTAGTGCGCAGAGGACTAGAACCCAGGTCATTGCCGACAATGGGCAAAAGTGATGTCCAGCTAATTCCAACACGTGGAGACTGGACATAAAATACGCGAACATAAAGCTCCGTAGTAGCGGAGAAGTCTAGAATTGTGTGTCGACTAGCAGAGCTCCCAAATGTGACAACCATGGTTGAGTTTCCTTCTAAGAGTTCTCCAGCGGCGCCAGTCCAGACACCTTCCTTGTTCTTTGCTCCGGAAGAACCTCCGTTGCTAGCCCTTTTAATATTGAAACTAACGTTGAATAGTTTGGCAGCAGATGTCAACATTTCGAAATACACGCCTTCACCGCTAATGAGTGTGCCGGTGGGATGGTGCTGGAACTGCATTGTTTCAGGAGCCTGTGATACGGAAACAGGTACAGTTTGACAATTGAGTAAGTTTGAGTTGATATCGTACACTTTCCAAGGCTCGGTTTGGTCAAGGACGACGTAAGTTTGGTACTTAAAGTTCCCACTAAAGCTCCTTTGGAGATCCGACAAACCGCTCTTTTCAACTATTTGAATGAAATAGTCTTTGTGAGGTCGGGCTAATTTGTTTGAAAGCATGGAGTTAGTCAGGAGTGAATTCCCAGGGGCCAGGCCTCCATCAACGAGAACTGTGGCGCAATTAGGTACAAATTTATTGTTTCCAAAAGCGTAAGATTGCTGAATGTCAACGTCACTGAATTCTCGCCTAAAGTAGAACTCGTTACTACTCCTCAGGAGCTGGTTCACAATTGTTACTTTGGGGATATAGTCCAAGTTTCTACTAGAAACAAGGAGCTCAACTTCACTGCTTATAATATGCTCAGACTTTAATGCTAATACCCATGTCGTTTTGCAGGGGCTCCAAGAGCTTGTCATAATGGTGATCAGAACGGCACTTGATGGTAATTGGTACGGAACTCCTTAGCCCAAATATAGCTCTGTTGGTGTTTGCAGGGCTAGTCGCTAGCTCTGCGGGTGTAACTTGGCGTACAACTAGTGACAGTTTTAAAATTGTAAAAAAAGCTCGCGAATACATGACTCTTCTCTGCAACGAACCGAACTGGGTTTAGCTAATATGAAACATCGTAATATATACAAAACGAATATGAATTAAGTCTTCGAAGCCAGATAATGAGTGGAATTACACAGCCATTAAATTGTCAGAGGTCAGAGCATAACAGGTTCATACATTCTGAACAGTAACGTAACATGAGTTACCAACAATTACCCCGTACTATGAACGACATGTTCGAATGAAGTAGAAAATTTGAAAAGTATGATCTTCATCTTGTGTGGATTTCATTTCAACAGTAACATATTTGTATCTGTAACGTTTATTTAAATTGCCATTTTACCAACAGCGAACACTTCTAAGGCAACTAACCAACTAATTACCGGCGCGGCGTAGCAAAAGTAAATATTTCCCTGTGAATGAAACACGGTGCGACAGTTTGAAGAAGTTAATTTTCTGCCGTATGACTTGACAAAAGTGAGCTTGAATTATGATTAGTGACGTGGTGCAGGAATTTGTGTATTCTAATCGGGTTACGATGGTAAATGGATGAAATAAAATTGTAAGAAATTTCCTTACGGATTTTTGGAAAATGTCACCAAAAAGAAAAAAAAAATTGTTGCTAGGGACATGTTTTTGGCCATTGGATGAACCCCTTGACCCTAAAAATATTATATTCAAACTTGGTCTTTGTATTGTGCACAACTTTTTATGTGATTTTTTTTGTGAGTGTACGTTGATAAATGTAAAATGCAACTTGTATGTTGCGGATTGCGGACAAAGCAAATTCGGCTATAATTGGATACTAAACTAGCACGTTACCCGATCTTACGATCCGAGGGGAATGGACGAAAACCCTTGAGACTGAACTAAGGGTGCGTCTTTGGGTTCCGCTTCGCTTGTCATAACCCAATCCGATCGCTATTATATATAACTTAAAATCAGTGTTTCCAGAGGCTTTCCGAACCTAAACTAACAACAAATTTATGTTTCTATAACTTTTTGAATCTAAATTGACTTAAAATCAATATTTCCTGGAAGTTTCCAAACTTATTCTGACTCTAAAATGTTTCCAAAAGTTTCCAAACCTAACCTAACTTAAAATCAATGTGTCCGGAGTTTCGAAAAGTTTTCAAACCTAACTTAAAATCAGTGTTTCTGGAAAGTTTCCGAACCTAACTTACTTAACTTAAAATCAGTGTTCCCGTAACGTTTTCGAAAGCTTCCGAACCTAACCTAACTTAAAATAAATGTTTTGGAAAGTTTTTGAACCGTCCCAGTTTTATTGCGTTGAAGAATTTTAATTACGCGCCGTTGGCTCCGTGGGAGGCAAAAACAACTTCCACGTGACAATTTACATGAAAGTGCATGAAAGAGGTAAAAACACCGCCCAAGGAGGCAAAAATATTCCTATGGAACTGACTGACATACAAACTTGATTTACTTCATGCCTTGCCAACACGCATGCGCATTCCTCCATGCACCTGGCACGGGGTCGGGTGACTGTGTAAGGGGCTTCATGCTGCCGACCCCTTTTGCAAATGGTCGGGAGTTTAATTGCTACCAGGTGCAACTTTTCTTTTTTGCAAAAGATCTACTTTTGTTTCGGGCGAATCATTTTCGCTAAAATTAGGAAAATTTTATGTTATCGCTCATTCGAATCCGTCAGTAGATCCAGAAGAGCTGGCGGACATACATACCCTTATACTCACCAACGATTTTATGTATATAAATAGTTGCAAAAAATATTATTTAAACAGTAATAAATGTTCGGATAAATTGTAGTTGCTTAAACGACGCCCTACTTAAACAGCTCATGCATCATGATGAGTGACAAGCTTACGGATGGACGGATGGAAGTTAAATCCTGATTTTCCATAATCCATAACATAAGGCAGGTTTATTCGAGTATTAACGACGAAACCCTGGACAAACTTCTGGACTGGATACATCCAAAATGCTTTGCAAATAATGTGTCCTATTACTTGTTTGTGACTTCTGACGTTGATTTCTAGTTCAGTCAGTTTGGTTCTGGGGTTGGTATTAATCAGTTGGTAAAAGGGAAGTATGAGGCTTTAGTCTTGATATGTTTCCTTGCGTATGGACTCACTTGCACCAAATACAAAGTAAAATCACAATCAGATGAGTTTCTCATAAGGAAGTCGAACACTGTGCCGTGAAACAAACAGATCGTATTCGTGAAAACGAGTTAGGAAAAATTTGTTTTTCAGCAGAATCTGGAAGGAATGGGACAAATAAAATCCAGGATAAGTATAAATCCGACGAAATGTATGAATCTGCTAAATCGGCATAAAAAGTTGCAGAGGTGGAAAGATATTAAAACATGAAAAGACAGGTAGGAGCAAATCTATACGGTAAAGACAAAATAAAATTAAAATTAACAAATCCCCACAATGTAAGAAAGTTCCTTACCTCCTCATTACATATGATTTCAGTATAAAAGCTTGGATGAGTACAGTAGTTATTTTTGGAAAGTGGCCGAGAATAAGAAGGTTTCATTCTATTTCCTGAAAACACGTTTTTGGTTTCAAGTGAGTTCGCGACTAAGCCAAAGTATTTTTGGCATCAGCAGTTCCCTCAACTGCGGATGGAATAATTTATACTACAAGTAAATTAATGTTCTGATAAAAAATATGTTTACTGCCAACTAAATTAAAAGCCCGATTAAAGTTAACACAATGCAAAATATTATTTATAGTCTGAAATATCGATATAAGAAGCGGCATAGGTAAAACATAGAATTCACTGATATGCTGGATACCACAATATTTCAACCTTTGTTATCTGCTAGGCACTACATGGTTAACAGTGATTAAACTAAGCTAAACTAGCATAGAATGCAATATATACATAGAACAATCCGGTTCCGGTATACCTATTATACTTAGAAAATACTACTCTTACTCCGGACTAAGACTAAACATAGGCAAGCCTGTTCACCCAGGAAGCAGAGTGCCGCTAAAACGTATCCACTTAGTGTCAAGCCGACCAATCCATGTAAGCTACTAAAAGTTAAGGCCTCTGAGCTCTTGTCAGTAATCTTCTCCAGTAGTTTAGCCCTAAGCGGACTCCCTACTTGGCTCTGTAGCCAGGCTGATCCCCTTATTTTGCTCCTAGCCTGACTCTGTCGAATCCAGTAGTCGTGGAGGCCCGAGGCCATAGAGCCCAGTATGACCTTGTCAAAGTACTCAGTCAACGGTGAGCCCTTTCGAAAGGCCCAAACCATTCCTACAGACAAGTCCGAGTCCTCACTGGTTAGGAAAACCGTTCCGTCCTTGGCGTGGTAGAGGGAGGCATTTGAGGACACGGCAAAGTCCCCTGCGCCCGAATAGTCCAGACAAGCTGCATTTTCATTTAAGATCGCGGCAGAAATACAGTCGGCCGAAGTGCTCACGAGTACTATACGGGGGACCATTTTCTGATGGACCGGGCTGCTGGACTTAGTAACGTAATTGTAGGCAGCCCCTCCGTAGTACCGAAAGTAGAGAATGTAGTCAGAGTCCACGAGTTGACGATGTGTCCGCGGCGGGTCAACAAGGGCCTCGGGTTTCGTGAGGAACGAGACGAGCTTTGACTTGTAGCTCGTACCAATCACAAGGCAAAACATGAACCAAACTAGCAGGATTCCCCGAAGTTTAAACCCAGTAAATAAATTTCGTATTGATTGCTCTAATAGCGTTTTTGTGAAAAGGCTGAACATTTCCGCAAGCTCTCCTTGAGATCGATCAAATTTTTGTATGACGAATGTAGTTGGAATAACGACTGCTAGTGTGCAGAGGACTAGGACCCATGTCATTGCCGACAATGGGCGGAATAGTGACGTCCAGCTAATTCCAACTCGTGGAGACATGACATAAAATACGCGAGTATAGCGATCCATAGTGGCGGAGAAGTCGAGAATTGTGTGTCGACCAGCAGAGCTCCCAAATGTGATAACCATGGTTGAGTTTCCTTCAAAGACTTCTCCAGCACCGCCATTCCAGACTCCTTCCTTGCTTCTTGCTCCGGCTTGACCTCCGTTGCTAGCGCTTTTAATAGTTAAACTAACGTTGAATAGGTGGGCAGCAGAAGTCAACATTTCGAAATACACGCCTTCACCGCTAAGGAGTGTGCCATTGGGATAGTGATGGAACTGCATTCTTTCCGGAGCCCGCGTAATGGAAATAGTCACAGTTTGGCAGTTTAGTAGGTTCGGGTTGATGTCGTACACTTTCCAAGCCGCGGTTGGGTCAAGGACGACGTAAGTTTGGTACTTAAAGTTCCCATGAAGGCTCCTTTGGAAATCCGACAAACCGCTCTTTTCAACTATTTGTATGAAATAGTCTTTGTGAGGTCGGGCCAATTTGTTTGAAAGCATGGAGTTGGTAAGAAGTAAATTCCCGTCGGCCGTACCTCCGTCAACCAGAACTGTAGCACAGTTAGGCACAAATTTATTGTTTCCAAAAGCGTAAGAGCGCAGAATGTCCGTATCTCTAAATTCTCGCTTAAAGTAGGACTCGTTAATATTCCTCAGAATCTGGTCCACAACGATTACTTTTGGGACATATCTGGAGTACATGAGTTCAGCTACACGGTATATCTTCTCAGATGTTAGCGTTAATATCCATGTCGTCTTACAAGGATTCCAAGTCCTGGTCATAGCGGTGATTAAAAATCCACTTGATGGAAATATGTAGGGTCTTGGATTCCTTGATAGTGTCGGATAGTTGTTAGTGCTTTCAGGACTATTTCCCATTTCCACGGAAGAAACTTGGTGGAATAATCTGCTTACAGCTAGTGATAGCTGTACCAGAAAGGAATAGGTTAAGTACATGATCCCGGCACGCAACGAAATGAACTGTGCGTCTCGAAGATAAACCGCAGCGTATTTAGAACTGTTACTTGACTTGAAGTAATCAATAGAATAACTGGCCCTGCATAACCAGTAAATTGTCATTATCACAGGTACAAGTGCCAGAACAAACATAGTGAACAGTAACAGGAGTTACTAGAACTCATCCCGTACTATCAACGACTTACAAGAATGCCGTAACAAAACAAAAATGCTTTACCAATAACGCTTTTCTTTACCAAACAAGTTAGGCAAAAGAGTTGTGGCGGGATCGGTAACTCCTACGTGGAGCATCTTCTGCGCGATGGTAATACATAATTATTACAGTAAAAATATATATTATATTTGGTAACTGCATTTTTCCTTAGTCCTTCTTATTCTAATAATAATAGCCGAATATTTGGTAGCTGCATTTTTCCTTAGTCATTCTTATTCTAATAATAATAGCCGATGTATATATTCTTGCCCGTTCGTCAATATTTACTTAATAGGACCGGATCCAGGTTGTCAGGAGGATTGTATATTACTCTCCTAAACCTCTATGCATGTGTCTGGCCGCTTGCACCCGACTCTCATTATTTAATTCGAATTTGACGCGACCATCAAATCAAAAGGCACATTTAAGGTGGCTGGAACACTCAAGTGTTCAGAAGTCAGGAAAAGTCGACCTTGAAGTAGAAACACATGTCGCATTTTCTCTTGATACAGATTTGAAAACATTGACTGACGTACTCCTCTGTGCTAAAATTCAGTTAATTATTCTGTTCACTTGAATATTTTCAAGCCTATCTACATTTCAAACTGCCAGGGCATTTGGTCAAATCCAGAGATTCAAAAGTGTATGCCGTGCTAAAGACTGTGCCGTGCTAAATACTATGCAGAAGCAGAGGCTCAGGATGGGTAAATATCGACAAAATGGGACACTTTCAGCCCGACAATATCCATAATGAAGGGGGCAAACATAAGAACTCCATTTTGTATTGTATATTTACGTGTTTATATGCGGGTTGGAATAGCCCCGGGCCAAGCCACCTAATTCAGAGCTCTGTGGTTTGACATATTATTGCCTGAGTGGACGCCTTGGTAACCTTAATACGCGTATATAAACAAATTAAAAAAGCGTTTAAAGGTTGGTTACGAAGGATTTCCACCCCCCCCCCTAAATTCGTCTGTCAAAGATTGCGAGTAAACGGCTAAACAAACTGAAAAAATTAAAGACGCATAAAAGCTGGCGAATTTGATCCCATTGATGCACTTCAATTTTAATTTTGCATTTCTCATTTCCTTCGACCCAAAATCCATTAAACAATTCCTTGACTTGTCGATTTCACCTACTTCCCGTGTACTTAGGCGTCCCAGCAATCGAAATTGTTGTAGGCCAAACATTTGGCTCTCAAACAAACTTAATTTGACCTAGGTAGGTCAACGGGATCCTGAGATATCTTTATACCTTTATATCGGTCACCTTTTAGTGACCGATTTGATGTCAAATTCCTAACACACATTTAAATTGGGAAATCTAATGCCCATTATCCTGTAGTAGCAGTTTCGTATGCGTCACCCATGACAACGCTATTATTTATATTAATAAAATACGTTAAGTGCAGTGATCGTTGAGGTATAAAATGCATTAATCATGGCATGAGTTATGTATGACCTTTAAAAATTCCGAAATAAAAAATGCTCCAAGTAAAAAGTCGCAATAAAGCCTGAGTGCACTGAAAAGGATGAAACAAGTTAACACTATTAACCAAAACTATTTTTTTGAAAAATAAATGCTCACGAAGGTCCCTTGGGAAAGATTGTGTCGTCAATCGTCAATAATTTAAAGAAAAGTTAGAGAGGCATCCACATTAGCTGGGTCACGTCTGACTACATTGAGTTCGGTTGGAAGGAAAAATCCGAAATTTATGTCGCAGGACGAACTAAATGGAATCTTCGCATCGCTAAATATGGCTAGGTCCTTTCAGTATTTTAATTTGGTCAACCATCTTTGTTGTAACCTAATTCTATTTAAACAAACTGCAGTGGCTCTACGACATATGAATTCCGGATTTCCCTTTAAAACAAACTCAGATTTGTCAACGCACCCAGGTCAATCCGAAAAAAAGATGTACGTAGTAATAGTACACACAAAACTACAAGTATACATAATACGTAGTATTTCGAATTAAAGTGAAAATTCGATAATTCTCATGAGTAATCAGAAACAAAGCCGTATCAGATGTCAGGACTTGCCAAGGGGCCTTTGTCAACACTTATTTTTCAAAAAAATAGTTTTGCTTAATACAGTGTTAACTTGTTTCATCCTTTTCAGTACACTCAGGCTTTATTGCGACTTTTTACTTGGAGCATTTTTTATTACAAATTTAAAATCTTCTTACTAGCCAACAAGCTCGTGCTCACGTGGAACGACTAACTACGTCTTCTAATGATTTCTAGTGTGCATGGGCCATGGCTGAGTTTGTTTTAGTTGAACTGCTGATAATGGTGGTCCATGCACCCTAGAAATTATTAGAAGACGTAGTTAGTCGTTCCGCGTGAGCGCGGGCTTATTGGCTAGTATGGTATATTTCTTGAATTTTGAATGTACGGCTACTAGTTATATTTCGTATTTCCATTCAAAATTTACTTCAGTAGGTACCTGTGGTGCCCTTTTCTTTTTACCAGCAACGGCCGCTGCCGTTGCTGTTAGAAAGCAAGGTTGGCTACAGTTAAACAGTTACAATCACTAAAAGGCGTAAAGACGAACTTACAGATGGATACGCGGAGTTGAATCAAAAGTAATATAATAGGACACACGCTAGTGCAAGCATTAAACGTATCATGCAAGTTGAAAGAAGACCATCCAGGACTTGACACACCCAACGCAGTAAATAGTAACCCAATTACCGTATCATGAGTCTTGACCTATTGATATAAAGTCCCGCTTTGTTATTATATCACTTTGGTACACTTTAGTAGCTTGGATACATATAATACGAGACTTACATAAGCGGAACTGAATTTAGCAAACATGATTAGTGATCTCGGAATTGAATTGCATCCTACAAAAGTAGCTATAGCTAAAGATGCTAATGTAGCAGAGTAAAATAAGCGCTAAATTTAAACATGGGTAAGGATATGAATGTTTAAACACGTAGCCTGCTACGGACTTTAGAAAATATTTACATATAAAATTATATGTACCATGCTTAAATATGATTTAGTTCATATAAAAGAGTCAATATACGTATTTCTGATATTTGTTAAATTCTATTATAATTTTTGGAAAGCATTAAATACTTGTCATTAAATGTTACAACTTGTTTTTTCTACTACGAGAGCAAAGGCCTGAGTGCTTTTGCATTATCTCTACCAGAATGCACAACATAGCTAGTCCCCACCCAAACAAGGTTAGAACAATGAGCCCGAACATGCTGCCCAATGTCAAGCTCGCCGAACCCCGCTCCCCGTTCTTCTCAATCAGCTTCTCCTTGAGGTCGCTCGTTGCTTGAGCCTGGAGCCAGGCCGCGCCTACTCTCCGGCTCCGCTGCAAATTCTCTTCTTCCCAGTAGTCATGTAGTCCCGACCCCATAGAGCGCAATATTACCTTATCGAAGAACTCTACTAGCGGGGATCCCTTTCGGAAGGCCCATACCAGAGAGACCGACATATCGTAATCCTCACTCTTCAGGAATACCTTTTCGGGCCGGGAGAACGGCAGAGAGGCATTTGAGGCGGCTCCGAATTCGGCCGAAGTAGCGTAGTCCAGACAGGCCGCCTTCCGGCTCAATATCGCCCGGCTCATGCAGTCCACGGAGGAGTTGACCAGGACCATTCTGCCCAGGAGCTTCTGATGGATTGGGCTCCTCGTTCGGACTACATAGTTGTAGGCGGACCCTCCATAGTACCGAAAGAAGAGCCCGTAGTCGGAGTCCGCGAGGTCCCGGTGGTTCCTGGGCGGGCTTATCAGAGCCTCCGGCTTGGTTAGGAATGCAACGAGCTTGGACTTATACGTTGTTCCAATTATGATGCAGAACATGAACCAGAGCAGGATGATGGAGCGGAACTTGAAGCCTGACATAACCTGGTCCGTGGACTGCTCTAGGAGTGTCTTGATGAATAGTCCAGCAGTATCTTCAAATCTCCGGAACTTCCTTACTGCAAATGTGACTAGTACGAAGATGCCTAAGGCGCCTAAGACGGAGGCCCATGTACGGAGCGTTAGCGGCCTGAAGAGGGATCTCCAATTCAGGCCCACATCCGGAGTTTGGACGTAGAATACCCGGCTGTAGGTGTCCATAGGGGCTGAGAAGTCAAGGATCCTGTGACGGGACTCCGTGCTACCAAGCGTTACAGTGAGGCTTGACGTCCCGTCCAGAACGTCTGCAGACCCGCCGGTCCAGACTCCGTCTTTGTTACGTATTCCGGCCCCGCCTCCACTGCTCGACGTTCGGAGGCGGAAAGTAAAATTGAATAGATTCGCTGCAGCTGTTAGCATTTCGTAGTAGACACCTTCACCGCTAAGGAGCGCTCCCATTGGATCATGTCTGAATGTGATTTTCTCCGGGGTAGCCGTTGCAGAGACTTGTAGGTATTCACCATTTAGTACGTTCTCTTTCATATTGCACACTCTCCAAGGCCGATTTCCTTGTGGAATAGTGTAGCCTAGGTAACGAAAGTTTCCATCCAGTACACTCTTAAGCACATTTAAACTCTCCCAATTGTTTAGTACTTGAATAAAATGGTCCTTGTGAGGCCGGGCTAATTTGTTTGATAGCAAGGCGCCGGTGAGCAGATTATTATCGGCGCTATTTGGGCCATAAATTAGCACTATGGCGGAACTGGGTCCATACTTATTATTTCCTAAGGCGTACGGATTTAGGATTTCTTCAGGACTGAATTCCCTATTAAAGTATGACTCATTCCGATTCTTTAACATTTGGTCCATTAGGATCACTTTAGGACTGTATAATTGTTGAGCTATGTGTAAGATGTCACTTCGAGTTCGAATACCCGTCACGTCGTAAACTTTTTCAGATTTAATAGCAAGAATAAGCGTATTTCTGAATGGATTGCATGTTTGGATTACTGGAAAGTTACATTGTGGACCACGATGAGATGCCATCGATGATGTAACTACTGTACAAACGCCGGTAATAATTACAAGAGCAAGAACCGTTGACAAATGCATGGTCCTTTCACTAATGAAGTAATGAAATAGAAAACTACTGGATGCCCCACATCGTTCAATGAACTAGGATCTTTAAACATTACAGTAATAACGCAGTATGGCGTTGTAAGTGCATTTCGACAATGCATCATCGTGTAAATTGTATTTTAATTGAGGACTAAATGTGTTTTTATGTTTTAGAAAAAATCAATAACGATCAATTCAGATTTGATTGAAGTAATGTCTATCTATTTTCCCTTAGACAAACACATCATTGACGTTGACGTTATAATATGCACGTGCCGTATATCCTCAAGTCACCCTGTAAACAGCTTTGTTGATAATTTAGATGGCGAGACTTGGGCTGTGGTGCTACGTTGTTTACCAACCCCGACCAAGCAGTCCATAATGGCATCCTGAATTATAAAGTGGGTTCCGGACTCGGGTTTTCTGAAAAGAGATTTATGCATATGTTGTTCCCATGAAAAAGTAGGAGAGAACTGTCAGTTCCAGGGGCATACATAGTCCAGCGTTTTCCGAACAGGGGCGTGGCGCGGCAATGGTTTCGGGAGGGGTCCAAATCCGCAATCGATCGGTATTAATTAGAATTTCCGCCAAACTTGTACTAAACCTATTGAAAAATTGATAATTCGCTATGACTGGTGTTAAATTTTACTGCAAATAAAAAATATACCTGTACGCACAATAATTTCGTATTTATTGCTCTCAAAATTTACATTTTTATATTATTATTTTGTCCGGCGTTTCGGGGGGGGGGGGGACCTCGTTTGCTCTTATGACGCTACGCCCCTGTACCCCTGTTTCCGAATGCTCCAATTATACATATGTACATACCTACTAGGTATATAAAAAAAATTAGACTCCTCCCAAAATATTTTACGCAGTTTTCCATTAAAATGGGGATTCCCGTTTTATTTAAGACTCGGACACTGCCTAAAATAAATGCTGGAATTTGGGGAAAGTTAAGGATTAGTTTAGTTTCCAGCAAAAGTAAACAACGATGAGTCCTGTTTTTTTTTTATTCACAGAACGAAGTTTTAAATCTCGCAACTGTTTTAATTTTGCCCTGTTTTTTTTTCGCGAAGTCGGATTGCGATTGGGGGCAGAACTAGAAAAACCGCGCCGTCTGGATCCGGGTAATTGAGACTGAACTGTGAATGCGTTTCTTCAGCCGCCGAGTTTGAATTAAGAGAACTACTAGTCCGTCGTCCACCGTCGCTTATGAAACCCGTACGACTAAACATTACCGTCCTCAGATACTATATAACATACAACGGACGAAATACCAGCCTGGCAGTGTTCCGAAAAAGCCGTTTTTTTTTGCTATTGTCCTGGCCGCTTATAATCAAACCAGCGAGTCCTAAGATAATTTCAAATTTTTCGCAATAATAACTAACATCCGTTAGATTTTTCATGTTTTAGTTCGGTCAGGCGAATTTTTGTAACCTAACTTAAATTAAAACAATTAATGCATATCTTCGACAAATGGGTTATCTGAGAAGTCGGTGGTTTTTATATAGCGTCCAAGCTACCTTGTCAATACTGGTCAATACCTAAAATTCGATGAAAACAATTTTAATGGAGTCTGTACGCTTATATTTTTACAATGTATTTTATTACACCAGTATGTTTATTTTAAAAGTATTTTTATGTGTTATTATGAAAGTGTTCTATTGTAATTATATTAACTTCGAGCACAAAGCAAGCTAACGAATGGTTTAAGGAGACTTCAGAAAATTAATACAGGGCAATATTTCATCCGTTTTAGCAAAACAAGAAGAGAACAAAGGGCTTTCTGAGTCCATGTTAATTCTTATGTGTTTACTTGATTCCGTAACTAGTGACTAACTGCTGATGAACTTTCAGGTCGAAATTTAATGTATACCTACCCGGATATGAAGTCAGTACAGTACATAAAGCTGCCATAGAATACTGCCAAGTATGGTATCTATCTATTCATATTTAATTGCAGAAGAGACCGTAATACGGTGTCGTTAGCAATTCACAGTTCACACACAGCCAGTAATATTTGTGCCTAACATATTATCTATAATCTGTAGTAATAGACACTGTATTCTGTATTCATATAGTATGTACTTCTGCGTATGTTCAGGAGTATTGACCAGTATTAGCCATTGACCACTTTATGACCAATTGTCCAGGATAGCTTAAACCGGTTTAAACTATAGTAGTGAGTACCTGGTTTAAACCCACCGTCAGAACACTGCAGCCTGGCTCGAATCATCTTATCCCGAAATACGGTTAGGTTTCAATAAAAAATATGTACGCGTTAGTGTGACTACGGAAACCTTCAGCGCTGTTTAGGTTAGCGGTTAGCGCTATTATGCTGCCTAAATATAAATGTTGGTCTGTAAGGACTGGCTTCGTCGGGTGGTATAGTTTAAGCATTCTGCCTCTCCCTTGCCACTTTGTTGACACTTTGGCGGTCACAGATTTTGAACAGGTTTGTGTGCGTCCAGGAGTTACGAGTCAACGAGTCAAAAGTGTCAATAATCATTTCTGCGGCGGCAAAAGGTCAGTAACTTGTCAATGTATACATTCGCTTAAAATAATATTGAGGATTCTTGATATTTCGTGGAATGTGACATGAATTACGCGGAATGTGACATGATAGCTGATATTGTATTTTGTATTACTGTGGACGTGGACATGCTACTCTCTCTATTATAGCAAGAAGCAAGAAGCCCGTTCTTCGAACGGGGGAAGAGGCGCCATCAAATTCCAACTTCTATCAAAGAAACACGTTGTTGTATTTTGCAAGCTACAGTAAATTGCGGTTTATAGTTCCTTTCAAACCGTCCTTCGTTTAATTCATATTTCCCTTATTTTTATTCATTTAAGTTGTTGCGACGTCACGAAAGTCAGTATCCTTCCCTATTGTTCTACCCGTTCATATTTCCTTTTCCCTTTCCCGCTCACCGGTAAAATTCTACACCTTTATTTTCCAACATCACCTTGGGTCATGTTCTCTAAGTATGTCACGCAAAATACCCGGTTTTTCGGGCCCTCTCCCCCTCTGTCAAGCATAAGTAAAATAGCGTTTAAGTTATTAACATTTTACATCAAGAAAAATTTCAAACCATTGCCCCCTTGTCACGCTAACTCTTGACCCCCATCCCCCATACGAGCGTGACATGTTGAAAGTTCGTTCCCTTGGTCATTTCCTTTTTCTAGCCGTTTCTACCTTAAATTCATTTCTACCAACCACCACAGCCCCTGTCCTTCTCTTTTCTATTCAATTCTATCTTAATTTTCTATCCACCACAACCCCTGTCCTTCTCCTTTCCAACCGTGTCCTCATTAATTTCATAAAATGAAAGTTTTCAAGATGCTGCGACCTTGCGGTACATTGACACTTAGCGGATTAATTGCACAGGTGGCGTTCACCTGTGACATGGCATATAGCTTTAACTTCGATGAACTAATAGCACAGAGCATTTTTATATGCAACTCGGCATACGTTAAATTCTTCAGATTTTTGACCGTTCGCGCTTGTGACACTTAGCGGCTTTATTGCAACGGTAGCGGTCACCTAAGCGTGGCGTATAGCCTTAACGCTCATCTATTCGAGTCAACTGTAACTTAAAACCGTACCTGTTACATGGTGAAGATTTAAAGTTATCATGAGCTTTGGTAGCGTTAGCGTTAATATTTAATACTATCGAGTTACCCGATCTTACGATCCGGGAGGAAAGGGACCCGATAAACCCTTAGGGTACCTTTGTACCCGTCTAAAGCCAACCCGAGCCCTAATGCCTTAAAGAAATCGAATTGGGGACCGCCGGCACCACTGGGCCCGTACAACCCCGAACCGATCGCTATTCTCTCAAATAAATCGAACTAGCGCCCGACGGCACCACTGCGCCCGTCCTAACCCGATCCGATCACTATTGTCACAAATAAATCGAATTCGGGACTGCCGGCACCACTGGGCTTGTCCAAACCAAATTCGAACACTATTGTTTCAACGTAATCGAGTTCGGGCCCGTCGGCGCCACTAAACCTGTTTAAACCCTAAACTGACCTAACCAAACTTAAAATCAAAGTTTCCGAACCTAACCTAACTTAGAATCAATGTTTCCGGTAAGTTTCTGAACCTAAACTAACATAAAGTTATTGCTTCCGGAATGTTTGCGAAAGTTTCCGAACCTAACCTAACTTAAAATCAATATTTGCGGAAAGTTTCCGAACCTAACCTAACTTAAAATCAATATTTACCGAAAATTTCTAAACCTAACCTAACTTAAAATCAATGTTTCCAGAAAGTTTCTGAAAGTGTCCGAACCTAACCTGACTTAGAATCAATGTTTCCGAAAAGTCTCCAAACCTAACCTCACTTAAAATCCATGTTTCGGGAAGGTTTACGAAATTTTCCGAACCTAACTTAACTTGAAATCAATGTTTACGGGAAGTTTCCGAAACTAACCTAACTTAGAATCAAAGTTTCCGAAAGTTTTCGAGCCTAACCTAACTTAGCCTAAATGTTTCCGGTAAGTTTCCGAACCTAAACTAACTTAAAATCAAAGTTTCCAGAAAGTTTGCGAACTTAACCTAACTTAAAATCAATGTTTTCGAACCTAACCTAACTTAAAATCAAAGTTTCTGGCAAGTTTCGAAACCTTCCGAGCTCTATTGCCTTTAAGAATTTGAATTTACCGCCGCTGACCCGCGCGAACGAGATTGGCTGGGCTAAGCTCCCAGGATAGGCACCTGCCTACATGCAGCTGGCCCCTCACAGACTCACGTGACTATACCTCCATGCCTGGCCCCTTATACAGCCACCTCACCTGACCCCATGCTGCCGACCCCTTAGCAAACGGTCTCGATTTCGATTCCTACCAGGTGCAAAATGTTTTTTTTGCAAAAAGTTAACTTTTGTTTGGGGCGAATAATTTTCGCTAAAATTAGGAAAATTATAAGGTATCGTAATCCGTACAGTAGTTCCAGAGGAGATAGCGGACATACCCACAGACATACATATACATAAATACATACATAAAGACGCAATACCTAGAGTAGGTGCCCAATACCCACATATCCACATACACACCAACGATTTTATGTATATAGTAGATATTTCATTATTGTGTGCCAATCGGACGGACGGACAGAAACTGCAATATATATAATATGATGATAAACTAGACGAAGAAACTACTACCAGCGTCACCTTACTTCACACCGGGGTGATCTTTCAATTTTCTCTTGAACGGTAGTGTCCTGACCTGAGTACCCCGGTCATTCCAATAGGCATGGCTACTGATCGTAAGTTTTCCTATTACTGTGCATGGAAGTGTATTAATTGTTTCATCCTTTTATAATTCACTTCTGTTGGGGTTCCAGATGGAGAGTATGCTGCAAACGAGAAGGTTCTTTGCTTTCATAAGGGAATAATTTATGAAGCGAAAGTTCTGGAAGCAGAGAAGAAAGACAATGAATGGAATTATTGGATCCACTATTCGGGATGGAGCAAAAAGTGCGTATACGTAATTTATAGTACATTAAAAGCTTATACATAATTACTTGATGATAGACTAAATTCCTAGTATTTGCCCTCCGTGGTGTAACTTTCCAGTTGGGACGAATACGTTCACGAGTCTTGTGTTTTGAAATACAACGAGGAGAATTTGTTGAAGCAAAAAGAGTTTAAGATGGACCTTAATTCCCGGTCAGTATCAATGCCTTACTAGCCTTTGCCTGAGTCAAATTAATAATTCATTTATGTTTATTTACTTATAATGCGGTCCGAAATTGTTTGTCATTATTGTTTAACTTTTTCCAGCAAATCTGGAATAAAGACATCTTTGGGTAAAACAAGTGACCCTCCCAAGAGAGGGAAACTTGTGGGTTCGTCATTAGGTGGCAAATTAACAAACAGTGGGAATGTTTCTGCTTCACAACCTCATCCTTCCCCTCCTGTCTCGGGGAAGAAATCGGAAGAATATGAACCAGCCAAGCCTAAGGAGAAGGAGGCCCCAAGAAACTCTTCAACTCCGTTTACAGTTAGTAATAACTCCCATGACACTGCTAGGCGCGGGAATGTCAACACCGAGCCTGATAAGCCGGCAGATTCTGAAGGGGCGCGTTCAACTCCAGTACTAGTAACAATCTAAAGTTTACTTACCACTAAATATTACTCCTGATCAATTTTCAAGCTCTCAACTTTCTCGTTTTGAATCATACAGGAAGAAGAGCCCGTAGCAAAGCTGGTGGTCGATATTCCGATGCCGGAGCGTTTTAAGAGCTTTTTAGTTGATGACTGGCACGCTGTGACTAATCAAAAAAAGGTTGGTATGCATATCTTGCTACGCCTCTACCTATCTACATATCCGGTGATAACAATGATAAGCGTCCATGTATAATGCCACATTCTTGCTTTCTATTCCTAGCTCTACAATCTTCCTGCTCGGAAGTCAGTGGACAGGATTTTAGATGAGTTTCTTGTATTTCGTGTACAAGAGGATGCTGGTACCCAGGAATTTGTTGATGGAGTCCGAGAGTACTTCAATAACATGATTGGATCCCAATTACTCTATCACTTCGAGCGACAGCAGTATGAACAGGTAAGGGCACAGGTCAAATTTTATGCTTCTTTCAGCTCGTTCGGTATTTTGATTCCTTTCCTACACGCTCAACAGATGCTTCGTAAGATCAAGGCGAAGAGGACTTCTGATGAAAGTGCTGCTGAGTCGGTTAAGCTTTCTGGAATCTATGGATGTCCTCATCTGTTAAGACTGCTTAGTACGTATTTCCCATTTTTATTTTTTGTAGGTAATTGTGTTTTCTTAAATGGCAAAAATAGGAGGAATATGTATAATAGGTACGACATGTTATATTGCCAATATATTACTGCCTGAAAGAACAGTGTTAATTTATCCCGTCCACTTTTCACAGCGAGCTTCGGGCGATGTGAGACTTTTACAACGGTGGGAGACGACTGTATTGAGATTTTTAAACAATACATCATACACTTCTTGGAGTAAGTTAAATACTAACACTAAACCGGGTTCATTCTAGTCATTTACCAAACCCTGTTCCTAACTAGTAATTTAATGAATATTATGCTTGACTTACCGCGCTAGGTACATCACGTTAAACTTTGAGGAACATCTTTCAATGCGGGACTATGGTATTTCCAGTCCCGAGTACCAACGGAAGGCTTCAGTATAAGTATGCACACCAGCTCTATTTATTAATGGTCTTGTGTTCATTTGTGTAATATTCAATACTAGCTGACCCTAACGACCCAATAAAGAAAAATACATATTTTGTAAATACTTGTGTGTACAGTTTATATCTGTCCTAGCATATAACTTTATCCACGTATCAGGGTGTGAAACAACCATACGCTCCAACCAACAACTTCTTCCACTATATGGTGGCGCGTCCACAAAGGCATCAGCATATGAAACCCGATATACTCTGTCCCCTTCCTCAAATATAAACCTATGCACTGCCTATCCTGTATAGTATACAGAATACACAACCAAGAGCCAATCAGAGACGGATATACAGTCAACCACTGGGAGAAGTGTATACAAAACCAACCAATCCGATGAGCGGGATCAGCGCAGAATGCAGTGAGTCGTGGCCCTGCCTTTCACACTTTTAAGCCCTACTCCCTGTGTCCTGCGTCCTAAACTCCGACTCCCATTTCAGTATCTATCAGACTGCGGAGCAGAGTAAATGTGTTCACTCTTGTGCTCTATAGAAGGACATTTTTCTGAGAAAACTTTTCTCAAAGCGGACCACAAAATGGATGGCAATGACAATAATAACAGTAGCCAGGAAGCCCATAACAAACCAGGCACAATGATTTTTGGTAAGTTCAACAGTAAACATGTTTCCGCTTATGATTATTATGTTTAGTGGAATTTAGCTGCGGTTGAAGTGATTATGGCTCGTTTAGACGTTATTTCGGGTGTAACTTTTTTGAATTGTCCGTGTCTGCTCAAACCTCTGTAAAGTATGTATAATTATCATTAAGGATGAATAAGTAAGTATCCTATATGAAATGATTATCATTCAGGAGCGCAAGTTTCAGTCGACAGGTGGACACTGTTGAAGCTCTAAAGCCAGCTTTACCCGGGTGACCGTCCGTCATGTTAGAAACAGTTCTGGCAAGGAACTCTTTCCCTATATCCAGTTTCGATCTCAGAACTGAGGCAGTAACAAAGGATTATTTTAAAAAGTACATGTTTTTTAGAAAGGCGAAGCACAACGTGAGCGCCCTAATTCTAAGCTCTGAAGTAATATTTCCAATTTCACGATCTGTTATTACGAATTTCAGGCTGTTTCAGATAAACATAAGAAAAGGAGAAGTGCCTATTTAAAGAAGCGTCAACTGAATAAAGAAGCCACTCGACGCTTCGGGAAACAAGCGGACCGGAACAAAACTTAAGTTACGATTTGCATTTTTGGAAAAAGGAACTGATCTTGGACAAGACGTTGAAGTTAAAGAATTTGGAGCGTAAGATACTGGAAACACTCAAGCAACGAAGTGCTTTGCTGGTCCGCACTTCGAACTGATAGTTTAAAGTTACTGAATGATATTTTAATCAATGAAACAAGAGTACTAACGAACACTGGGAATAATTTAGGTACTCCTAAATGTCCATTTTGGCCTATGTTTTAATCGAGCCAATGAATTACGATAGGTACATTCGAGTTTAGTATAGATAATACACACGCATATACATACGAATGTTCACCATTACACGGTACAGCTAATGCATTTGATTTACATATGTATATTAAGACACTAACATTTAACTCCAGGAGACGGTACGGTTTTAATCCTATTAACTGATAGTGTGATAGTATTTGTGTTCGACCTTCACATTATTCAAACGAATTTACACTACTCGTACACCTTGCAAGTTTCTGGGAGTTGATTATAAGGTTCGATTCTCCTTTGTACTGAATTCACGCGCCTAATATCTCATCCTCCGTCACAAAATCGTCGCCATTCTTATCGATAAATTTGAAAAATGTATTGAATTCGTCGTCGCTCAGACCCTCTTCGCTGCTTCCTTCATTCACGAAAGTATTGGTCTCTTCACGGTCAAGTTTTCCATCTCCGTTGCTGTCAGCAGCGAATAGTGCGATATCCCAAGCAGTCTGGAAAGCGGCTTTATTTTCAGTATTTTGTTCCGGTTCGAAACCATGCGCGCCTGAACGGAAGGAGGCGGCGCACAAAGTTCCGACCATGAATATAAAACTCAGTTTGGCCATCTTGGGCCGCTGAAACGTGGATATTATTAATTATTGTCAGCAAATAATTAAATATGAAACAAACTTTGATATTGCAAACATCAGGATCTGGATAGACGTTAAGTTATTCCAGGAGCGACATCCAGTTGTTACAACCTACACGTGTGTCCTCTCTGTAAGTATCACTGAAGTCAAAGTATATGTTGGTAGGCACTCTATTTCTCTCCTTTACACATTCATTATATATAAACTCTACTAATTGGATGAAGCGCGGACTTTGTAATAACAACTGTAATTGCCCTAAACAGATAGATGTTCTAGGGTAATTAAGATGGAAGGAGACTGAAATTGGGTTACACGTAACTCATTTATGGTTTATGTAGGTTTCGAAATTTATACTTAATTAACTAGGGAAGTATGTGTCAAACAAATATTTCCACATAGTTGTTCTTAATTTTTATGTGTGTATAAGAAATACATACATACCCTATGCATTTACTTGCTATTCGGATTGCTGTATGTCGATATGTTCAATTCAGGTTAATCCAATATGCACATAATTTTCCATGACTGATGATTACCAGATATTTTCCTGTGTATTAATTAAGGAACGGGTTTCGACACAAAAGCATATTCTTATGACGTATGACTATTGCAAATATTTTGCCAAATGTCCACGAATTCGGTCAGTACGACCTCATATATGCAGTTTTAGTTGACATATTTTAGCATATTTTGGACTTATACGACATATAATCATATTTTGCACTTTTTGCGTTTTTACTGCATATTTAAGGAAAAATTATGTTTTTTTTTTAAATTTTGGTTACTTTTTAAATTCTAAAAATTATACTTTTACAACCAAAACTTCAAAAAATTCACGCCTTGGGCGCTGTGTGTTTATTTTAAATACGAAAATACTTAATTTGTTAAATATATTAATAGTTTCGTGCGCGTAAATGCGTATTTCTCCTGGCAAATTTTATGCTTGCGTTTATATCTTACTTTTTCGGCGTATAATTTCTTTTTTAGAGCATATTTTATCTTTTAAAAGCATATTTTGGGGGTTTTAGGGACATATTTTCCGTTTTTAAGAGCATATTTTGACTGTTTTTTAGGGCATAAAAGCATCATATTTCAAGGTTTGTTAGGGAATATTAATCCATTCCTTAGTAATAATGTACTTAAAGTTAGAGTTGACATAACGTAAATTTACAGATATTTATTCAAAAATAATTAATGTATTCAATGCATTAAAAATATTTTGCTCATGACTTACACAAATTCGAATTTCTTCATGATTCAAGCGGAGAAATATACTCTTAAAAAATTGGGATTGATTCATTTGTACAGCTCCATTTGGGTCGTTTCGAATTGGACACAGGCTGCAATCCGTCTAGATTCACTTTGTGAACACATTCGTTCGACTCAATTATGAATCAAAATAACATTCGACACATAAGTTTCGACGCTTAGGTACTTTAAAGATAGTAAACTACGCGAGCAAGAGCTGCTTACATTTGGATATGAAATTGCCTGCTGATAATTCTGAACACTTTGGAGAACAATTGGAACTTACAATGTCAAGTATCTTGTGCTACGTGATGCTCGTAGCTAAGTTACTAACAAAGTTCCAATCAACTATAGAGCAGGAGATACAGTAAGTACCACTATTATGTACATAGTATGTCAACCACATTATCCCGTTACGCTGTTAAACATTCCTTAGATTTTATTAATACGTACTAAATTCGTAGTTGATCCGAAGCAGGATAGTAAACGAGGAATACATTTTACTCAGTTCCTACTGTCCTTCGGGGTTAGCTGTGGGCTGTTGAACTGTGGAAGAGAGCCATGAGCTTTTTACTTCGTGTAGTAGCGGCTTTGGCTGTTACCGCAAGCTATGTTACTGGACAGTCTAGCCTTGGTAAAGTTTCTGGCTTAATATGATAAATTAATATTTTAAAGAATCATTAGCCCGTTACTTCAAAAGTTTATGTACTTGTAGAAGGGTACAATGTGGATCCCAGGAGTGTGACCGTCTCGGGCCTTTCCGCCGGAGGAGCTATGGCAATGCAATTCCACATGGCTTTCTCGAGCCAAGTATCTGGGGCTGGTGTTTTTGCAGGCTGTAAGTGAGATCGTACAAAATCATAGCACTACCGTGAGCAACTGTTAATGAATCAATCATTTCAAGCAGTACCATACGGATGCGCAAAAGGCGGCATAGCCGATGCGTTCCAGTGCATGACAATCCCCGACTTTTTCGCGCCCGTCGAAGGTCTTATCCAATATGCTGAGGACGGGGCTACCACTGGAGCAATTGGGTCTCTTTCAAATCTACAAAATAGCAAAGTGTTTGTATTTCATGGAACCAAAGACACAACAGTTCATCCAGGTAATTCAATAAATGCGAATTCAGTCAAAGCGATCGTCGAAAGTCGAAACTAAAGCCTATACTCGAATAATTATTATATTCATCCAAGCCAATGGGCAAACGAAAGTATTGGAAGTGCTTACTTTTCCTGAATATCCTGAACCAATATTTTCAACTTGGATAAGGCCATTATACTTCTAATTCTCTTGTTAAGGAAACGGAGCGAAGACGGAGGAAATTTACGCCCATTTTGGAGCTGTTGTTAAGTCAGAATTTAGTTTTGCGGCTACTCACGGACAAGTACATTGGACTTAAGAAGAAAACTGGAATTATTTGAATTTAGAGATTAATATTCTAAATAATGACCATATGTATTCAATTAATTCGAACCAGCCAACTGATTTCTACGGAGCGGCCTGCGGGTCTTCATCTGCGGCGACTCAATATATCAACAACTGTGACTACAACGGAGCCCATGCAATGTTCAAGCATTTATATGGTGACAGTTTAGCTGAACCAGATACTTCCACCAATCCTGGCGGAGAGCTTCTTGAGTTTGACCAAACTGAGTTCTTCTCAGGGGACATAAGCCTGGACTCCATAGGCTACGCCTACATTCCGTCCGGTTGTAAGGACAAAACGAAAGCTTGTCGCCTACACATTGCCTTTCATGGCTGTCAGCAGTCGAGGTTGATACTGTTAATTTAATACAAAAAATACCCTCAAGTAGTTCCTCAGAACATTCTATATATGATTTTGACAACACATTTCTAGAACAACATCGGGTGTTGGGGATGCCTTTGCAACCAAGACTGGATACACGCATTCGGCCGAGGTGAACAATATAATTGTCTTGTTCCCTCAAGTAGTTTCAACGTCAGGCTCAAATCCAAACGCATGTTTTGACTGGTGGGGCTATTTGAATGCAAATTATGGTAAGGATACAAATATGTAAGTATTTGCTTCATATTGAGTCCGTTTTAAGAGATCGCGAACTATAAAGAAAAACTCCTACGTTTTTAAAATACAGGCTCACGAGAGGGTTCCCAGATGCAGGCAATTCAGAAAATGCTACACCGGGTATTGGATTGGTAACATAATTATTGTAATCATCAAATCATTATATATTTTCTATCGAATTTGGATTCGATTCCATGCGTTTAACGACACAGCACAGGTAGCATTTCCCAGCCCAAACTCACCAAAATTTATGGCCAACACCTTTTACCAATTCTAACAAGGAAATTTTAGGGTCTAGGTCAACGGGTGGTTTCCATAATATAAATATAACAAACATATGGCGCCTGGATTTTTTTAAATTTTGTTTACAATTTTCTAAATCCTAAAGCAATGTTCCAAATCAAATGCATCAGCAAACGACAACACTAATCCCATGTAGGTACGTTATTAAAATTAAGAATTCAAGCACGAAATGTGTGAAGATCCCAGATTTTGCCCCTCCCTTTCCATCTGCATTACCAAATACAGTTGACATTTGTGTAGTTTTAAAACGCTGAAATTCCCACCCAGTAATTTGCTGGTGAACAACCTGAATCCCTAATGTTAATGCTCCTTTCTTAAATATCTGAATCGAAGCTGTAGTTGATATATGGCATTACGCTCAGTAAACATTTCCTTCACGTATTTGTACAAATTCGTTCGAAGCGCACCTAGAACCGACCGACTTCGGTGCTTGTAGCCGCGTGCGCAGGTGTAAGACAAGAACCCATGGGAACGTGGTTTCTTGTATAGAATATGGAATACCTCTAACATCTAACATTCTAATGCATTATATTATTTGGTAAATATCTATACAGTGAAGATTGTTCCGTCAATACAACTACTGTCAAGCCTTCCATAACAACAACAGAATCAGGAGGTCCCTCGACGCCTGCTCCTGCTTGTGGATCCCATGAAGCCGTTTTCAATCCGTTTCCAGGTTCCTGTGAGTACTACACGCTCTGCGCCTGTGGCGGGTCCAACATTCTACTTCGGTGCGCCGCAGGGCTCTATTACGATGAAAGCATCAAAGGCTGTAACTTAAAGGAACTGGTTCCATGTGACTTTGAAAAAATTGAAACTTCATAAAGTCTGTAATGGGAATTACATTTACCCTACCGGACTATTTGATGATCACAATGAAGATCAAATTTCTAATCAGACATTCTGCAGGTGTATGTCAATTAAAACGACAGCACAGGCAACATAACCAAAGTCAATATAACTGTAGTCTTAAATCGACACTAATTACTTTTGAGACTATATGTATGACCATTATTCTCGCAATAAGTATTTTCTAGGTAAAAGTTAATACACTTCATTAAAATATGTAATACATTACGGACAAACAACAATTTACAATCCAATTGGAAGTATCAGTGGGAACTAGCTGCAATATTGAATTGACAGCTGCATTGTTAGCTGGTAGCTGACCCACACGGTGTGGTATGAGCGTGTAATAATTTGGGCCGATTGGCGCTAGTAGTCGCCATCATGTGTTAGAGCTAACATGTGATGCATTATTTTATTGCTTTGGTGACATTTTTCTGGCCAAAATGTGTAAATATCGTGTTCTCTTAGATCACTTCGGCTCCTAAATATTAAATAATTGCATACCTAATTAGTAAGGAACGGTTTACGACATAAAATCATATTCTTATGATGTATGACTATTGCGAATCTTTTGTTAAATGTCCACGAATTCGGTCAGTACGACATATATGCAGTTTTATTTGACATATTTTAGCATATTTTGGACTTTTACGACATAGAATCATAGTTTGCACTTTTTGCACTTTAGTGCATATGTAAGGAAAAATAATGTTTTTTTTTTATTTTGGTGACTTTTTACGCTAAATATTATACTTTTACAACCAAAAGTTCAAAATTTTAGCTCCTTTGACGCTGTGTGTTTATTTTAAATACTAAAATACTAAATTTGTTAAATATATTAATAGTTTCGTGCGCGTAAATGCGTATTTCTCCCGGCACATTTTATCCTTGCGCACATATCTTATTTTTTCGGCATATAATTTCTTTTTTAGAGCATATTTTATGTTTTAAAAGCATATTTTGTGGTTTTTAAGGACATTTTTCTGTTTTGAAGGTCATATTTTTACTGTTTTTCAGGGCATAATAACATCATATTTCAAGGTTTGTTATTGAATATTAAGCCGTTCCTTACTAATTAGTTCTTATACTGGGGATACATCCCGTGCTGAGGGCATGAGAGAGTTGTTAGTTCCCGTTTCGACTTGCAACACTTTTCACGTTTTCACTCACTTTGCAATGCCAGTCTAGGGCTATTATTCCTATACCTATATTATTCGTGCCATGACTAAAGGAACTTAGCCGTATGGGATGCTATTGTGAAAAACTTTTCAAAAGTTTTGCGTCGGGCGAAACGTAATTCCAATCTTAACCGTTGTAACCGCTAGTGTTGACTACAAACATTTGGATTTCATTCCCTTTATTCAAGAAAACAATTTAGTTTAAAGTTACAGGAACTTTTTAATCAAACTTTCAAACAATTAATCATTTTACATTCGGATTGGAATAGATTAATTAAATTCGGACATTTTACGGTTTTCGTGGTTCAAGTGAACAATTATTTATTAAAATTGCCAAGCTTTCGGCAGCACACTGCTACGATCTTCAGAACTTAATGAAGACTAATAATAGACTAATAGACTAAAGACTAATAGATTGTTTCGTTCGAATCGTTAAAAAGTTGGGATAGGAATCGCTCTTCACGGACTTCTTTCGCACTCAAAACACCGTTCCCGTTCTTGTCATAGCCTCTTTGAAAAGCCGTTCGAGGTATGCATCCACTTCCAGTGATCTGAGAAGGCTTTCAACTCTTAAAAATAAATCTTGTCATTATTATTAGTTTCAGCGATAACCATTATGCCTAGAGGGCTGGTGTTGGTGGAAATAATGATAGAGCCAATAACCAATAAACCCGATTCTGAAATCCGAGGCATCGACATCCATCCATCGACACCCAGTAATTATAACTCGTATACTAGCGGTCATGGTCATGCACTTTAAGGATTCCCGGTTCCGAACCGTTTTTTATGTTATCATTTGAGTTGCACAAAACTTCATATGTCCACGATTTCCAAGTAATAGCGCCGGAAAAAACCGGAAACTTTGGACTTTTGAGCCGGAAAAATTGGTTACCGCCGAACGGATCCGAACTTTCGGCTCTTTGATGAATTTTTACCTATACATGTAAATACACATTTTTGTCGTTACACACACGTGTAAATACACATGTTAAATAGCGTTTTTAGGCTCTGAATCTTACTTGATTTTTCTCCAGAAATTAGTATAAAACTTGCATTACCTCAGATTTACATGAGAACATTAAAAAATATGAGATATGTTCAGCCAAAAAAATGATAAAAAGCAGCCCAAATGATAGAATCTTGGGATTTATAAGAGAAATTCCTTGCAAAGCGGACTAAATTTCTTTTTTGAAAAAAAATATTTTGAACTTGCAAATTCGCCGTAGATAAGATCGACTTATGGACCGAAAAGAGTTTACGTCTCCACCGAAAACCATTACTTTTAAGAGTCAAAAAGCCGCCGAAAATCATGGTTTTTAGAAACCGGAAATCCGTTACTTAACTATAACAAAAAGCAACCTAACCTAATCTCAAACATAACACATGGAAAAACATGTAGCTTGAGATTGCTGACGAAATGATTTTGTTACTTAAAACAATATGAAAATAGTTTAGCCCGAAATGTCGTTCAAGAGGGCCTAGAGACGCCGAAACGGCACGCCGTGCCAAACTTGATACATACGTCACAAGGTCCTCTCACGTGCACTCCCACCCAGCGACGTTAAAATCTAATATATAATTGCGCTCTGTACGGCTATATATGTATCTATATGTATATACAAGTAACGACCTCGCCTTCGGCTCGTGTCTTATACTTGCGCACGCGGCTCCGCCGCTTAGCGGGC
>JAQFZY010000309.1:0-34011 GCA_034696285.1 Hypogastrura burkilli
CATGGACGAATTGAAAGTGTCAACAAATCCCTTTAGGATTTTCAGAAAATGTCAACAAAAGTCTAAAAAATCCGTTGTTGGGGGCCGTGTTTTTGGCCCTTAAGGTACTGGCCCCTTGACCCTAAAAATCCCAAATTCAAACTGGATCTTCGTATTGGGCATAACTTTTTTCTGACGAGATTTGGTGGGTCTGGGTTGAGAATTACGATCAGGATCAAACGGACAGACCAAACCTTTGAGTAATTTTATAATAGTTAGAAAATATTTGCTGTCTGTTTATAAAAATAATATATTCTCAAAAAGGAAATTATTTTGGCTTGGCCCAGCAAATCTAAAGTCATGTTAGATCATATAAATTAGGTTAGGCTAGAATAGGCTGGGATGATGTAGAGTTTTATCTTGTTTGTAGATATATTCTTGAAAGTTGAAAGTCAATTTTTTGTGTTAAGCTAATACTTAAGCTTTGTAAAATACCAGCGTGTTCTTCTACTATTTATTTCATGTTTTTACCCCATTCTGTTTCCATGAAATCCCTTCTCAATTTTAAATTACACATTACGCTTTGTGTTGTCCCATTAATGGGCCATTAGGTTGTAAGGGGAATTTTTTGGAAAGAACTTTCCCTTCATTCCTCCCATATGTCACGGCATGGATCCTTGATTTCATCGTGTCAATGAAATGGGAACCCAGGACTCCTCATCGAGGCTCACCAAGTGTGCATACGTCTAGAGTATATCTCTCCTATAAGTTAATCTGACGTAGATCTACCGCAGATAGTGGTCGAATAAATCCTCTTAGCCAAGAAGAGTCTTAATAGTATCGTGTCACCGCATCTGGCCACCACCCAAAGTGAAGTGGAAAGGAGGGGAAAGGACAGAGGCTGAATTATTGAGGGAAGGGTGAGGAGTCACAACACGGGAATATCCTTCATAAGAAGTCTCCACGTACAAAAGCTCATAGGCTTTAGAGCTAAAATGAGACTGGAAGTACTGGGAGTCGGTACGCAGGTGAATAATTTAGAAACGTAGTAGAAAGTGTTGCTGATGATTTATGAGTTTGTAATATTTACTACTTAATGTTTAAAGTTATTCAATAATCCATTCATACGTATACGCACTTAATGCATGTCCCTCTATAATACACAATACCTCTACTTATGTAAAGTAAAAGCTTTAAAAATCCCAGCTATATCATTTAAGTTAAAGAGTAATATTTAAATGATCACCAATTAATTCGAAATCTCTCACCAATTAGAACAGATTCTCACACGAATGTTTTAAAATAGTTCAAATAAGAGCATTTTAATTCCGTTAATTATTGTATAATAAATAATATTTTGCTCATAACAACTTTTAAATGAATGGTGAGTAATTCGCTGTAATTGGTGGAGAAATCTGCTTTAATTGGTACGAAATTTGGAATTTTTTGGCGATAGTTTAAATGACAGCTTAAGTCAAGTACTACATTCATTATCAAGTAGTACTAGCAATCACATGGATATCTGTTAGAACTTGGAGAAAGTATGCGAATCGCATTGGCTCAAAGAGAAAGGTTCCGAAATGCGCAGTACTGGCCACTCACACACATTCACGTAAGCACTAGGACACAGTAAAGGAAGGTTCAATTATCTTTCTAATTTTATACGTAAATAACCTTGACAAGCTGCAGTAATTAATTTTTTACTGGAGCGAAGTTAATGGAAAATACGATGTTCGCATTTGACAGTGAGCTCGTGAGTTATATTAAGTTACGCACGCCTGCCGTCTGATTGACATTGAATAATGTACCTATTACAGCTATTACATACGTAATGTGTATGAAATGTCAAGAGGTCAAGAGGAATCTGACCGGTCGGTTTATTAGAATAAAAATAGTTGGCAAATTGCGGTACACGATACTACCTCTTCCATGTTCGGATTCTCTAATTCATGCTTTCCGAGCCGTTCCCATTCTTTAACTAAGGACAACGGAATTGAATTTTATTAGACGTACTTTCTCCTTTCCAGAACAGGTCAACTCTCACACCTTAGTAACATATTTTCGTTTTCGTACTAATGCTAAACACTTGGTGAGGAAGGTTAGAAGTTAGTTTGTTAATTAACTATTTATTTAATGCTACAAAGATGTATGTATGAATTCCTATACTTGAGAGTTGGACACGATAAAGCACTCCAGTTCAATTCCGTTGTTTTTACTTATTGTGAAACCATTATTCAGAAGACAAAAGTGGGGGACTGGGGCTGTATTCCATCCTCTCATATCATAAATAAAAACCCTGATTTCAGCAGCTTGGGACCAAAAAGTGTACACATAATTAATGCGAATGTTGAGTTGGCTATATTTACAGATTCACTTGATTGCGTTGTGAATTTTTTTTTGTTAGTTTTGATTAGCAGGACGGTGTCGCCGTTGACAGTATCGAAAAAAGGTTTGCAAAATGTAATTCTTGTCTGAATGCTGCATTTTAGAGAGCAAAATAGTTACTTCTGCTTCTTGCATTTTCATAGGGATATGTGTGTCTTGTTTTTATTTATCACCTGCTCATTGGTTTATAAGCTCATACACGTGAAGCATTTTATTCTGCCGAAGGACCAGGGAGTGACTTTGTTTGTATGAAGCGCATGCTTTGGTCCAAGATAAATAGTAACCTAGTAAGATTAGAACTTATAACAGATCTGAACAAAGTCTCGAAAATCATAGTGTTTCGAAAGTTTGCAATACGTTTGGTATATTAGCTACTTTTGTGATGCAGTTTGATATGGCGCTTTACGTCGTTCGAGTTTGTATACAACTGATGCTAGGTCTACTGTGCGTTGTGTAATTTGAGTTTACATATAAATATGCATTCTACAGTCAAATTCGTGAATCGCTTAACTTCTTACTTAGTTTTTTAAGAATTAAAAGTGCTTAGTCAATTGCATGTATCGACTATCGAGCCATGTCCTCAATTTTGCTTATCAGGATATGACTAGAGATATGGTGTCAGGCATTGTAATTTTATTATATTGTGAAGCGTGGTATGTCCTTCGTTATATAATAATTAGAGTGTAATAGATCACATAAAGAGCAAAGAAGCAGCCTTACGCAAAAAGTGTCTTATTATAGCAGAGTTGTACAGAGCAATTTCATGTGTGAAAGACAGACAGACAGACGGACGGACAGACAGACAAACGGACGGGCAGACAGACAAACGGACGGACAGACGGACGGACAGACAGACAGACAGACAAGACCATCCAATAAACCTTTTGGTCTAAAAAGCGTCCACAGTACTCCACCTCCACGTGTTTAAAGTACTATGTAGGTATAAAGTATACTAAAGGCATTGAGTTCTGTCAATCATTCAGGAGTTCGTACATCGACGTGGTTATTCCAAATACACTTTACAAAGTATTAATAGGTACAATACATAACGGTTCGACTTTTTATACAGGTATTCCGGTAGAAGCATGTCATTTGCAGATAGTTATTGTTTACAGGGATACCGAACCTTTATAAAGGAGTTCAGAGAGCTGAAATCTCTTGTGAGTGCTCGTTGTGTAATCGAAATGGCTTTTTCCGTGCCGAATATGCATACCTTTCTCCGTTGGTCTACCAACTGGGCCTATTTCTTCCGAGTGATTCCCGGGAACTGGGCCGAAGGAACTAACTGCATACAGAGAGTTGAGCCGCCTAAACGGAGTATTTGGACCTGGGAATTGGTCCGGAATCTAATTTACTTTCATGAGGTCTTTCTAATTGTCCGCCTCTACCAGTCTTATCAGACTGGAGTTGGAGGTCAACTACCAGACTTACGAATATTCGAAGTGACCTATGTCATTTTGCACACGGCATTCTGGATTCAGGCCGCCGTATCACACCAAAGTAATGCAACACTCATATTTGTCAATCGTTACTTGGGATTATGTCGCCTGTTCGAAGGTGAGTCCATACTCTGGAATCCAATATGGTCGGCGTCCTGATGTTGCTTGATATTCCCGATTCTTGCAGAGAGATACGTCGTAGAGGAATACAAAAATGCCAGTCGGGCCCCGCCATGGCAGTTGGGCATAATTTTCTTAATAGTAATTTCTATTGGGAGCGCTGCACTACTGCCCTTCCTCATTTTGGCCACCTTCATCCGTTACCCGGACCTCAGCATTTTCATTAACTCAGTATTTGTCAAAAGTTCAAGTTGGTCGATTCCGCAGAGGGCCGCTCTTGGGCTCCCGGCATTCTTAATTAATGCCGCGGCTAGCGCCTCTTTCCTGACCAGCGCCATATCACTCCTCAACCCAATCGTGACAATACTCTTCATACAATCAGAAATTAAGTAAGTAGATGAGTCAACTTTTGAACTCGAGCAGGGCAGGGTGTTATAATCCATTGCTGTCAATTTGTCAGATCAGAAATGTGGACGAGCACTTACACGACCCCAAAGGCACGTGAGGCAACAGAAGTGATTTGGATATATCGACTTCTGCAAGTATACTTGATCGACGTCAACGCTGTCCTAAGGGACTACTTGCTCGTATTCGGCAACACGGGTTCTGTATCCATGACAGTACTCTGCAACTTCTGCCTAATTAAGTTCCATGACAAGTTGGGGTTAGACGCGCTGGTCCAGGTCTTAGTACTGTCCTTCTTCTCCAGCCTCTTCCTCTTCCTCACATATTCAGAGCTCGGGATAATCAACGAGAACTCAAGAACTACGGTCAAAGCTTGGAAGGGACGGTATCGAAGGCACGGCTACAACAGAGAGGACCTGCTCAGCAGAGCCTTTTTCAACTCCTGCCGGCCACTGCGAGTAGAACTTGGCTATTTTGGGCATTACCGGAAATCCACTACGCTTGACATTGTTAACAAAGTCATTGTGTATACGATCAGGTTTACAATTTTGATGAGTACTAAACTTCGTTGAAACATCTTGCTCTATGAATAAAAACACAAGGTTGGACTTCCATGCTTGTGTTAGGTCACCGAATTTGAGCTTTCGTCAACGACACATTTATGTCATCATATCATTTTAAGGACATACTAAAAATATACCTGTTCCTGTTCCTACTTTTGTTAATGGCTTATTTGATTTTAAGATTTGAATTAGTTTCTACGCATCGGAGTGGAAAATAAATGGTATCATTGGAAAGAGCATAAATCTCTGATTTAGAGCTAACCTTTATCAAGAAGTAAAAAAATGGATTATAATATGGAATCTTGAATTAATTTAATTACAGTTCCGTATGCATACTCTACAATTTCCTGAAGAACTTGCAATCTATGTTGTATTTGTTGCGTAGCTTTGGGCGTAGGATTAAAAGTGTGAAGTGAGAGCGTGGAATTCGGAGAAGATGCCGAGTGGTGATGGTGATGAATCTCTGATATAAATTACAAGTTTATTTCAGGCCTCAGAAACCCCTTTTCTGTTGATTCGATGACAGGAGGTCTGGGATAGTTACATCTTACACTAAAGTAAGGCAGGGCTTGGCCCAATTGAATGATAAGAGTCCCTACAGCAGCACCAGCCTCCATATGTAATGTAGGCCTACACCTTTAAGGTGTATCCTTCTAGCCTGGTAATAATGGAAAGCTATCTCCCGCTGAAGTGACTGAAGTTTGGGAGGTCTTAAAGTTGATCCGCAGGCTTCACCTGATCATTCAGCTCAACAAAAGATGGAAAGACGAGGAAAAAAGAGCCATTCATTTAGAAGAACATAAAAAGACAAAAGTCCTCCCTCCTTCCTTCATCGTAAAATTTAATTGCTTTTGACGAATTTATTGGCATTTCCGTCCCTAAAATATGACTTTGGGAAACTATTTTTATGCCTAATGTGCAAATGAGGCCCGAGGACTGGGTGGCAATTAGGGTCCTGGAGTGCCTAAAGATCATTTAAAATCCGGTTATATGGCTCCTAACAATGGGCTCGGCGTTAGAACTGGGCCCTTTCCCCTTACTCATGAATATCAATCACTTGAAGTACGAGCATTGCATGTGCTAGCAATATTAAGGGCTCCAGACTCTAGATTCAAAAGATAGAAGTTGACGACCCTTAGTTTCAGATTTCAGAATATTTATTGATATAATACCTATTCGTGGATAAATGCATATTATAACATTATTTTCTATGCAAATCCTTTGCAGATGCAATAGAGGAGCATGATCTTCTCCAAGCCATTCGTGTTCCTTTCGACGATCCGAGGACAATGTACTTTGACCCAGGCCTGGATGGTTTCCCAGCCTATGGCCTGCGAGAGGGAGCGGATATCAAATCACATTATAGGCAAGGGCCCTTCAATTAAGAAGTACTATATTAGGTTATTCTTACATCAGTATATGCATTAAAATTAAAGTATTTTTATTCCCTTCTAGACTCTTCCTACCGGACAGACTGTACCGTGACTTTGCATTACTGGCAACAGTGAAACCGGATCGTCGAGACATCTCCTATTTATTTGCTGTTGTGAATCCATTGGACACTCTGGTTCAGTTTGGTCTCAAGGTTCGTCGCCTTGTCAGTATGCAACATATCGATAGTATAGACTAAAGACTAAACCTATCCCGACGGGACCAAGTTCCAACTTTCCCTACGGGACCAAGTTTTGATGACTCATCACTTTAAGATTTTATTAGGGGTCTCGACTGACCCTTGGCCCTAGTTACCTTACCCCACACATGAATTGAATAGCTTAGGAGTTTAGTACTACGGAAGAGGAGACTGGCAGTGAATTCTTGTGCCGAGATAAGCTGAATTTACAGTTCCCCTTTGTCTTTTCTCCCGGACAGATCTCGCCCAGCTTGACGTCATCTCACCATGTCATCTCTCTCCTCTACACGGACCATAGCAGTCACCTCGTCACTCAGACCCTAACTTCCTTCGAAGTGCCCCTCATGACCAAGAAGTGGAATCGCTTTGCTCTGAAGGTCAGACCTGGCCTGTTATTATGCACATAGATATTTCCAGCAAGTTTGGCTGCTGCTGTAAATATCTCTGTTCAGCCTCAAACTAACCTGAAGGCCTGTTTTAATTCCTAGTTCTGTAATTTCAGGTTGTGGGGGATAATATCACGCTCTACTTGAACTGCCGACCCCACAGCTCCCAGCTCGTGTCCAGGAATCCCAAGGAACTGGTATTCGACTCGGCCTCCACGCTCTACATTGGGCAGGCCGGGCCGATCCTCAAAGGGAGCTACCTGGTAAGTCCGGAAAATTAAAGTAAATACAAGAGTAATTGGGACTCGCCGGAAATTGAGCTTGATCTTACGTACGGACTCCGGGCTGGACTACAGTATTTATCCAATCTCCCATTTGAAGAGCTCGGGCTCAACATCTTCCAATTAAGTCATAATAACAAGGGCTTGCTTCTCCCTTGTTCTGGACATCTCCCATACATATAACTACTCTCTCCCTATATAGTCAGAGTAATCCTACACCAGTGAGGCATGAAGGCTTGATGTTGATAGAAAAGGTAGTAAGTGGGCCCAATTTCCTAAAGAGCCTGGGTCGGATCCCTTTAGCGGCCGAGAGGGGAAATGATGGAGTTGACAACGGACATCATCATTAAGTAAATTGAAAGGTCCGGGTTGATGTAGCCTGATGAAGATAAAGGGAAGGATTGGGCTGGGGAGACTTAAGGGCCAGAGCGGGGATCAAGTAACATGGAACAATGGCTCCTTAATAAGCGGCCTCATCTGAAGCCTCACATCTCACATAAGGGCCTACTTAGTTGCTAGGGCTAGGAAATAATTGCATACCTCCACACCTGTAAAGTGTTTTAAATTTCTTATATTCCCATGTTCAGTTTCTAACATTTAATATTAGACAAAGGCATTTTTCCCAATGAGGATCGAATACCAAATACCACAAGCCGTATGTTATTTCACTGAAGCGTACTCATTTTAAAAAAGCTCTTTTTGTCTCTTTGAGAGTACGCCCAAATTAAAAAAGTATAAAGTTCAGTCAATTTAACATTAATTATTACGCCGCGGATCTTCCAAGTAAGTACTTATAAAAATGGACTTAGTTGTAATTCCAATGTGCCCGGCTCACGTAATATTCCGACTGTGCATATGAGGAGAGAAATTTGTGGTACTGGCGTACGGCGTATTCTTGAGATGTATTGTATGTATGTATAAGATTTATTTTTATTACTCTCTCCCATCTAAGTCCTGTGGGGGAAAGCTGTCTGAGATTTAATTCTTCTAATTCCTCCGTTGTCTCACTTTCCCGTTTTTCTACGTCCATTCTGCGAGGAAGGACTCGAAAGTAGAACCGAATGGGTGGTGGAGCTATTGAGAATTGAGGCTCAAGTCAAGACCCGAGAAAAGCAATTTCCCTGCACTACTCGGAAAAGTAGGAAGCCCAAAATAAGTTATCAAATTAGTCCTACACTTGTGTTCCTTCCCATTCCTCAAGCCCTCCTTAATAGAAAAATTGAATTAGATTCTGAATTTTATGGGATAAAAAATACATAGATAGACTTTCAAAGGGAAGTAGTACTCCGGCGGAATCCCATAAGTTCCTTCTGCTTTAATTAATTTTCCAAAGGGATCCTGAATTCCCATTTAGGCTATCCTGTTATACTTTATTGCCGTAATAATTTAGCCCTCTTTTCCTATAAGGTTACGGCTTTTACATAGGTCAGTTGTTATTGGCTCACTGGTGTCCTTTTGTTTTTTTCTACGTGCCAGAACTACAATATCAAATGATCTTGCTTCTGCCTACGAAGCGGGTTGGAGGTATTAAGGTGCAATTTATGCTAATTTGGCCTCCTCCGGCTGGCCCAACAATGTAGACTGCATATTTAATGAAGAGATCATAAGTCATGCCAAGAAGGCATTGCGTGAGCCGGTAGGTTACTTTACTCCTTGACTTCCTTTAAGGTTCCGGAGCCTGATTCTGATCTAAGGAGCCTCGAGGCAAGGGATAAAGAATGATACTGGACCGCAGAAGTAAATAAAGGCTCCGTATGGGATAGCATTAATTAGTTTCAGGAAGGAGAACAGTATCTCTCAACCTGTCAAAGAGATATCTTTGTAAGGACTGTGGCCAGGTAGGTAGTGATACATATTTGGAAGACGATGATACCTGGTGGGATCTCGTGCCAGCACAGGATTGTGATATGATCCACAGTAAAAAAAAAACGATATTTAGGTATCCCTTTATATTGCTACTATATGGGGCCTATTTTAAAGGGCTTCCCTGATAAACGTAAAATAATGTCTTGGAACGCTGCATTAACCTGAATTTAGCTGAATTTTACATTTTAATAGACTTTACATACGCGACAAATAAGGTTTGGTACATTATTCGGCTTCATACTTGTACTCGGGCTTCATGCATGCTGATGATTTTCCATCTGCTTATTTATACTTAATAAAATGCAGTATTATTCTGCATCACTTCTGTTTTTGCAAATTTCAGCTCCATGTTTTCAAGTCTACTAATTAAACTAACAATAAATAATAAACCACTAATATTGTCAGAAAAAAGTTTTTTTTTTTAAATTATCAAAATGAGAAATTACGCAAGCAAAAGTGTAGGTGAAGTTCACTTACTTTTCCTGAAGTTCCGTCATGCATCTGTGACACACGCAAAACCATTGGAGTTGGGAATTGTCAAATCAAAATAAATTTTAGGTAGACGTATAATATAGTAAGATGTATTTTAGACACTCCAGGTTCCAAGATCTTTTAATGACATCAGTCAAGATGTCCTATCCTTTTATGTGTTGAAGTGTTCATAACACGCCATTTCGGATTCAAGGAAGCTGTTGATGAAAAAAATTCCGCCTCTTAACCGCGAATTTCTTCAATTCTTAATTTAGTATCAAATATTTAAAAAAAAAAAAAAAAAAAAGTGCATATGAACGAGAATTTCATGTGTTTAGTACCTTTAAGCTTAAACGCGAGTTGTCTTGAACAGGGATCCCTTGAATCCTACATGGACTGTATGAATAAAGGAAATGATTCAATTGCGTTCGATAGAGGTTAAATACATTTAATGAATATGATCTAACATGTGGGAGAATTGGAAATTGGATCAAATCCGAACCCTTTCCCACTGCTGCTCCGAATCCCAAATCATAAGTAGTCCCCCTACATATTCCCAAATTAATGGTACAGGCCTGCTGAGGATGAGTTCTCTCATTCATTTTCCCATTGTATCCGAGGCCTGGGCCCATTGGGGGACTATGCCCTCCGTCGACCGAGCTTTCCCGCGGACTCAATGATGATTTTATTAAATTGGTTCGTTGAGGGCTTGAGTGAATGTTTTCTGTTATGGAAGGCCCCTTCTATCTAAGGGTTAGGCCAGAATAGGAGGGTCCCTTCTTCCTCTCCGCTGAGCCCTGGAACGTGGGCTGGCGGGTGGGAACTACGTGACCTGCCTAAACCTCAATCTGATGAAAGTTCCGGAATTCCGAGGCCCAATAAATCTTACAAATCACGCACCACCTCCCACCATCCTCCTACTAAGTACTTGCATTAGAACTCTCCCTAGCCCGATCTGAACAATAGGACTCTCTCATAAATCCAGCATTTCTACCCAGAACCGCTTAGTCCTTATGAGCAGAGCCATATCTGTGCATATCATTAATGAAAAGTTTCCCGGTTTCCATGCCTAACGTGTCATCATTACTGCACTTATGCATCCATCCTGCTTTATGGCCATTTTATGGCTTGTGGATAAAGTGCATTAGGTAGCGTATAACGACTTAAATGCCTCTCAAAAGGAAAATTCAAGAGTTAAATGAAGTGAGATCATGGGATCGAACCGTCGTTTGGAGCATTAGGACCAGGTTGTCACTACTATCTTGTAGTACTTTGATAGGGTCGGCCTAGGGGACTTTCTCCAAACTGCCTCTCACCCAATTCCAATTGAATTTGTTCTTCTGCCTAGCTTAGTCCAGAATCAGTCACATTATTCACCTAAGTGTGAGGAAGGGATTTGGGCGGCTTTAGTTTCTATTAGAGGGACTTCTATGTCAGTTTCAATTGTAGAGATCCAAGCTCTTCCAAGCTGCTTCTCGCTGCAAGATTTCTTACCGTTCTTCGTTCTGACTCCTTGTCCTTGTGTGTGTTGCGTTGTATATCATTTGGCAATACATTTTTTGTTTGTTACCTTCTTGGCTATATTATATTCCCTCCTATACCTTCTGTTTTTCATGTATTTCCTTACTGCCTACCTCCTTTCTTGCATTTCTACCCCACTTAAAATATTTTGCTATACAATTTTCCCTTGAATGTCCTGCTTTACAGTATTCTTGCCGTCGTTTCAATATCTTGCGTACCTAGCGTATTCCTTTACGTTTATTGCCTTGCCGTTAAGCCGTTCTACTTTCCTCTTCAATAGCTTGCCTTACTGCCTCCCTTTACGTTTCTAGCTTTCCTGCCTTACCTTATAACCTCCCTTAAAATATCTCACCTTACCTTACTGCCTTTCTTCGAATACCTTGCCTTACTGCCTACCTTTACGTTCTAGCCTTATTGCCTACTTTTACGTTTCCAGCCTTACTGCACCTTTCCGTTTCTAGCCTACCTAAATTCTCTAAGAATATCTCCCCTTACATTATTGCCTTTCTTGGAATATCTCGCCTAACTGCTTATCTTTTATGTTTCTAGCCTTACTGCCAACATTTACGTTTCCAGCCTTACTGCTTACCTGTATGTTTCTAGCCTTCCTTTTAATACCTAACTTCTCTTAGAATATCTCGCCTTACATTATTGTCTTTCTTGGAATATGTCGCCTAACTGCCTACCTTTATGTTTCTTGCCTTATTGCCTACTTTTACGTTTCCAGCCTTACTCCACCTTTGTGTTTCTAGCCTTCCTTTTAATATCTAACGTCCCTTAGAATATATTGCCTTACCTTATTGCCTACTTTTACGATTGCAGCCTTACTGCTTACCTTTATATTTCAAGCCTTCCTTTGTATTGCTATACTGCCTTCCATTTCATGATTTATATTGATATTGATATTGACCGTTATTACAGTGTCTTATTAGGTTACAGCAAATACTTATACATGTACACATATAAGTATGGTAGGCATATCAAATGACAGCCAAACTGGGTTAAGTGTGCTGCCTTAAACGCCGAATAATTTGGGTAGAATAGGCATGGTAATTTTCCATTCCAATTACATATCACACACACTACATATACTAGAGTCGGTACTTGTCAAATAAAGGCAGCCCAATTCCAGGCCCTCATCTGGACTGAGAGTAATTGGTTTCCCTACACTCCTCGCGTCATTCCTCTGCCTTTGTTTGCGTTTTGATTAGTCGGAAATGGATCCCCTATAGTTGCCGTTGTTTTGGGTTGAACTTGAAGTGAATCCCTAGGAACTTAATGACTCAACATCAGAGAGTGGACCAGACGGCGGAAAAGAGTAATGACGGCTCTGGACCGGCGTGATGCCTGCCTCGAGCCCATGCATTAGGTCCTGGTTTTAATAGGAATAGAATGGCCGGCCCATTCATTTCCCTTCCTCTGTCAGTCACCCATTATTCGGGCCGGGTCCGGAGTTAAATAGAGAGTAGTGGGACGGACAGGACAAAGGTCCTTAGTACAATGTTCAACATTTTGAAGCACTTTCCTGTCACACACGGCCTCCCCGCAGCCCCCGCCGTAATTGAGAACCCCAACAATATGAATGACCCAAGGAGACAGCGGAATTCGGGCAAAACATTGATTAGCTGGGAACTGTGGTAAGGAAGTTGGGGCCGCTGTCTCTCCTTTTTAAAAGAAAACGATTACGCAATATCAGGAGGCGGGGAGGCGGGCCTTGTTTCCCGGACTTGAAAAACGTTGATTCCGTATGCTGTAGTTGAGTGAGGGAGGCTCTTTAAACACGTCTTCCTGCCTCTCTCTCCCGCTATTCTATTCAGCAGGAGCCTTAGCTTCAGATCCACTTTCTCCTTGTGCGGCTTTCTCCGTTTGGTGACTTGTTCTGGAACCGGGAACCGTGTGGGACTCTCCTCTGAAATAATAGGAATATTTACACGGCTCAGTATTTACATAAACTTTCTGCGGGCAGGACTTAGAATTATCCCCAGAAGTGGATCCGGCAAAGGCATATAAGATAGTCTCGGGTTCCGGGTTCTGTTTTCCTCAATATTTTGTGCACCTATCAAACCGGAGGGCACGTGTGGGTATTAAGTATTCCCAATGTCATTGTGCTCTGCTGTCCTGCCATGCCCCGGAACTTCCATTCCTTGGCTAAGTACGTCTATTTCTTACTCCTCATTTTGGTAAGAAAACGGAGCCCAGATGGCCCCTCGGAAGTACTGTAGTCTGATAAGGGAATAGAGTGTACTGATAATTCCAGTTATTTTTAAAAACCAGCTAAAAAGTGAAGTTTGGGGTGCTTATGGGAATGTTTAATGAGGTTTGGGAAACAGTGTTTGGCCAGGCCCCTGCGTGGGAGGACCCTTGTTGTTCCTGGTGGCTGGCTTATTGTCTTGTTGTGCCTAGTGGGCTGGATGCTGAAATATTACGCTAAAGACTATTTATGGAGACAGGCTAGTGGAGGCTTAAAATGACTAATTGGGACCGCAAGGTGCTCCTAATGTTGTGGAAGTGTGTATACTATTTACTAGGCAATATTTTATGCCAGTGACCAGAGGGCGGGGGACAGCTTAACGACGCTCCTTGACATCTTAACTTGACTCCGGGGCCGTAAAAGGGGGTCTTAGCGTGAATGCTGGATCCTGAACTCTGATAGGGCCTGTAGGGCTTTACACCTCAACGGATATTGACAATATTGTAAATTGTGCTCTTCTTATCCTGGTCCCCGATCGGGAGGGCTGGAACATGTTTCCCTGTGTCTGACTTATGAGTTGAATTGAAGGAATGACAATTTTGTCTCAAGCCCCATGAGCCATGTAAATCCCTCAAATCTTCCGGGAATCCTTTGAAAGCCCGAATCCTGTCTAAGGCGTAACAGTATGTGATTATTACCCTGGAGCTCCAGGGACTGAAAAGGTGCTGATGGTGAGGAATAGTGTTGATTCCATCCATATCTTCCCCAGTCCGACCAAACCACTAAAAGTTATGATCCATTCGAATGTCTTCCAAGAGCTAGCTTATTAGTTTGCGCCTGCCATGGCTCTGGTCTGCTCGGCCCGGTCCAAGATCTGGTCAGTGATTTGTGTGGCCGGGGTCGGCCTGGCCCTCGTCCTAATGATCGGCGGTGCCCTGGGCTGGTTTGAGTCGGGCCAGGGACGCAAGGTCCCGAGCCGGGAACGGACTCCGTCCATTGTCTCAGCCGGATTCGGGCCCAGGGATCTCTTTGAGCAGGCAGATAAGGCAAGACATATTAGGGGCAGATGGACATCCATCTCCTTATAAATCCCTACCTTTCTCCGCAATTTATGCTTACTCAGCAAACCTACAAATCTGCCTGCTTTTCAGTAGAGTACTAACCAAAATTGTATATGCTTGCATTGTGCATGCTAGGAATAAAATAATAAGCAATATTCAATGGAATGCTGTAGTTTTTGTAATTCAAAAAAATCTAACCTAACATGACTGGAACCTAATGCGGTTTAATACTTAAAGCTACAACCACTTGGATATTTTCCGATTTAAATCTACAAATAGTTTTCTGGGTGAACCGTATTAACCCTACAGATCATATTGCATTAATATTCGGTAAATTACAATAGACTATAGGCTATAGTTAACACCGGCGGGTAATCCCTTTATCGGCAACATTGCCACCTGCGCCTGTAATTATTCTCCTCCCGGTCATCAGTCTTTCTTTGAAGGTTTTGGTGGTTAATCGGAATTCTAAACGTATTGATATTGAATTGTTTTGGGTGTACAATTTGATTGTATGAAGTGCATAAAATGTATGGGCAATGCATTTCGAATTACATGTAATTTGACGGATAATTAGCAGGAATGGACGTGAGGCAGGCTGATACCTAATGTTTAGCTTGAAATGAGATGAGGGCGTGGAACAATTGTTATTTATTCATCTGTTTTGCTGCTTTGACGTTGAAGTGTATTTGAATGAAAAATGCCTCAAGTTGAGTCATAAAGCAAAATTACATCGTAATCACGGGGTAAAGACTTATCCTGGAGCTTATTGCTCATTCCGGTTCTGAGTCCGTTGGGTTATTGGACCTCCAGAACAGCTTCATATTTAAATTACATTAAAGTAAGGGTGTGTAATATCTGATTTGAGACCTGATGCATTGATTCGCTTAATAAAGTGGTTTGTTCTGATATACAGAATTACAATAATCCATATTGGTACATATAGTCAAAACGTCTTCATAGTTTTTATTAATTTTAATCAATACCAATACCAATATGTACTTATTTAAAGTATGAGGAACTCTTCGGTACCCGGACCGAGCTATATCTCATTTTATTATTTTCCCTATCTCTAGAATTTGTTTGCTTTTACATATACGTACTAAATAATTCCGCCCTGCCCTCCCTTTTTGTTGAAAAGCTCAGCCTCAGCCCGAAAATCCTAATAATGTTCATGTCACGCCAGAAACTGTGCATCTGTCCAGTCAAAGCTGGAGGCCGTACTTTATTGTACAGCATGCCTGGGCTCTCTTGTCTGGAACCTGGAACCTCTGGATAAACCAAGCCTTAAAAGGGCCTGGCCCAGAACGTCCCTTAATTTTGACTGACTCATATTTCCTCGGCCAAAAGGCTGCGTTATGCCTTGGAGCACTGCACTATAGCAGCAGTCCCTGATCCTGACTTTGTCGTTTCCTGACAGGGCCCAGGCAGGATGTCCACGTCGATCCTGCCTAATGCAATGCAAACATTTTTTGCACTCCCCGAGTACCGCAAACTGAAAGAAGTGTAGTAATAGTATTATGTAAATGCAATTAGAGGTTATGTTTGTGAATGCAGATGCCAGTGCACACAGTTCATCTTCCGCCGCCCCGAGTCGTTAGTTGGGCGGTGGTGTCTGGAGACTTGGGCGGAGACAGGAGACACAAGAAAGGCTAGCACGTTCCAAATGTAAAATGGAAGTAATTGAGTGAGGAGATGAGGCTGATGCTGACGGGACTGGAGTCACAGTGGGAGTGATTTAATCTCATTCACACCTGTGGGCTCACTTGATTAAATTCCTCCATGAATAATCCGACTCCCGACTGTCGGCTAGGCCTGCCTGAACTTCTATTAGCATGATGCATTCCATTTTCTGCTAGGCCAGAGCTCAGACGAGGGGTGAGGGAATTATTCTAATTTCCAGTCCTGCCAACCAACCCTGGGATTTAGTGATGCCTCATTTAACCTCTACCTTATGTGATTTGCTTTGGAAATTGCCAGGAGAAAGTCAGGTTTAGCATATAAGTTGGAGGAATCGTCCTTAGTAAGGGTCGACTTTAAGATTCTTTACATTTTTTCTTATTTTCGGTACACCTAACAGCTATAAGTGTCGACTCTTTACAACATCGAATTGTTTTATTGCACCTAACAAACCAACCGTAGTAGCTGAAAGCAGTAACAGCTTTACTATTAAAACCAAAAATGTATTATTTAAACTTAAAGAAAAACTAACGTTCCATAGAAAAGTAATCACATTAGTTACCGAAACGAATTCACATTATCCTTGTGAGCTAGGTATCGAGAATATAACTTTATTCGGAGTACACAATTGCAACCTGTCTCAAATTCGATCTTTGATGAGCCCGAATAATTTCAGAACCATGTTATTACTGTCTACGTTGCTCATCCACATATTTAATTCCCCCATTCTATATAAAGAAACTATTTATTCCCAAGACTCCGAGCCCTACCTGTACCAAAACACGTTTTTGATTTCTTCCTTCCTGGCATGAATTCATGATCCCAGCCACCCAAAATAATGATAATGATGAAGGATGATAGGCCCCAAAGAGGATTTCCATTCTTTAGCCTTCAATTGTTCAATCCATTCATTGTTTCTCTATCCTTCCGTGAGAGTGAGACGTGCTTAATATAAGGGAGGGCACCCTTCCAGCCAGCCACAGGATACGCGATATACCCTCATCTTCATCCCCTTAGCCTTACCCATGCCTATAATAAGCATGTAAAGTCGGGCCTGAAATTAAGTACTTTCTGGTTCCTTTTTATACCCGGGCCCGGCGTGCCTACACAAGCCAGTCTCCTATGAGCATCTTTTCAAAGAGTTAAATTACATTAGGCCTCCAGAGCTAAGGGGATCGTTGGGACGCTCAAAGGAGTCACTCGAAATCTGCCTGGCTCAGACTCGAGACCTGGCCCTGGCCTGGTAGTGGCAGGAAGAAGGGAAATAGGAAATATATTGTTTAGGGGTGTGAGTGCGTTTCGGATAGGTTTTTTTTGTATTTGGGAACCATAAATCCTGGGCCATAGGCCAGCCAGGCCCGGATTTGATTTAATAACTTGAGCGTGTCAAGACCTAACGGTGGATACGGGATTGGGGTGTGTTAGCCCAAGTCGTGGCCGTGCTTGTGTTTGAATTTGAATCTTAGATCTGGTTCGCCGTTCCCCCGTGAATTTATGGGGAAATCCTGTCTGGGTGACAAGTACATACATGACACAGTGTGCTGGGATCTTGAATGCACAAGAACTCTATTACGTGTTCTACTGTTTTACGTTAACTGAGGAAATCAAAGGACTTTTGATTAATTACACGATTTCTTGGCAGTACATAGCCAGAGCATGTTCAGGAATTTTAAGACGAGGTTCTTGTGAATAATTGTATGTCTGGGAGGAACGATTCATTATTGAGATCCTAGCGCTAACGCAAGGAAGACTTGCTTCTTGGGTACGACATACATAGTATTGGTAGCAATAGCATATAACGTTAGGTTTGACTAGAAGAAGGCTCGAATCCATCACTCAACTGCCTATTGTATTTTCTAGACACATCGAAAACATTTGCAAAAAAAATTATTTTGCCGTAAATTAGAAAATCCTGTAGACAGTGCCTACCTGTTAGCCCGTGAATAAATACTTGATTTCAATTTCTAGGAAAAGCAATAAAAACTAGGCTTTGTTCCCAGAAGACAATGCGGAGGTCATGCATGAATGCATAGGAAACAAAGGGATTAAAATATAGGACCTACCTCTTCCAAATTTCCCTGAACTTCGAAGATGATCCATTGATGACTAACGGAAGTAATACTAGAATAGGACGACAATTAGAATATGACGTGCTCTCTGTATTTTATTCCATTTCTGAGCATCTTCGGCCCAACCATTAAAAGTGAGGTGCTAAAAACCCCACTTTAAATTGGTGTCAGCTCCCTGTACAAGAGATCAAGCTCAATAGGAAAGGGTCCAGCCCCAAAATGATTCATGTCCTCAAAGTTCTATTTGGATACTTGATCCTCAAGGGAGCCATTCAAGACCTCAAGCTCTATGGGATGCCTGGAGTTGCCGAAGTTCAATGTGACGACTCATTCTCGGTCTGTTTCTTCTCTAATCCTAAACATAGAAATTGATTTGAAAAAAGAACAGCGTTACATTATCGGTCACATCATGTAATTAAATTGCACCCTTATATACCGTGCTCGGTGTATAGTGTAATCACGTAGCCCATAACATCGAATTAATTGTAAATCTCAGCAAGTGCCTTGTCTTAGCGTCTTCGTTCCCATCACATGCGGAAATTCTATGTATATAACGCATACCTACGTAACGTAGTATTAAGTATACATACATTTTCATAAAGGAAAATTATACAATCCGGCTTCAAACTGTGCGTGACACGTTTTACTACTTATTCTCAAGTAGCATTTGACTAAATTTCCATACTTTTGGCAAAATTACCTACCTTTTTATGAATCATCTTCAAAGTCGGACGTTTTAATTGTACGTACTAAAAAGTATGAGTCTCCATGTTTCACCCTCTTTGTGTTGGCTGCTATATGTTTACCACGCCTATAAGGATAAAAGCACAAACACTGCACCGCAACACTCCAAGAGATGAGAATGCTTTCCACCTGTTATTTTTACCTTTTAACCCTTCACCTGCACTCATCATTGTTATACAAATACAAAGGGTTTTAATTTTAATAGTTAAGGTGGGGAGAGCGATTACCTCATCAGATAAGAGTACAATAGGAGAGGCATAAGACGACTGTGTCTAATGTTCCGTCATCATGTTATGCTCTTTTGTTTCTTCTTATTTACTCCACTGATTTTCTTGCAGAACTTTTCCTCGGGTGATAGTTCCGGGGATTTTGACTTAAATCAACTAAATGATTTCAACGATATTACATACGATTATCCGGTTTGTTTTATTGTTTTATTATTTTATTTAGATTATTTTCTCGGTTCCAATATGTCCCAATTCAATATTAATTGTCTTATGTTGTTCCCTGCCTTCTTTGTGTTTTTTGTCCATGGCCTTTGGAAAATTGGTGAAAGCAGGAGACGGACGATTACGAAGATGAAGTTGAGATGGGAAGCTCAGCACCAATGCCACCAATGATTCCTGGACCCCCGCCCCCGCTCCCGGTCGACTTTTCTGCGCTCACCAAACTTGCATCCCTCAATAAGGGCCAGAAGGGTGAAAAGGTTAAGATTTATACAAACCAAGGGCAGGCCTAACCTAAAACTAGTAAAAAGCTCAGTATTCAGTTAGAATTACTATGTAGAAGAGATTGATGAGAACTTGGTCATAGCCATATGGATGCTCGAGTCTGGATGCTGCTAATAGTAATATCCAAATAAATACTAAACCAGAATCTCGGGCGCTTTGTGAATTACAAAACTAGAGAGCGACTAAAGATGTTCTAGAAGTTGGATTCCAAACTACTTTCTTTGAGAGCTTCAGTATATGCATGATGCATGTCCACGCACTATGTGTTCAAAGCTTTCTCCAAAATGCCCTTTGTCTTTACTATTTGCATGACGTCTGTGCAAGTTTGCACACATCTGTATATTTTGACTGTACTTAGACGATACAATGAGCATGGTCAACTGTGTTGATTGCTACAACTTTACCTTGTTCTGGTTTCAAAGGGGGATAGCGGTGCAAGAGGTCCACCTGGACCAAACGGTCAGAAAGGTGAACCTGGAAGCATCCCCTTGTTTCGTGAGGCCGGCTCTGGCTCTGGGGACGAGGTACAACTACTATTCTTTTCTATCTAATTGTGTCTTCAAAATTTCAAATTCTTTAAGCCTAGACGAAACTTCGTAGGTGTCTTATATCTACAATCTATTTTATAAGCATCTATGTACTCGCTGCTCCTATATTGTGAATCTGCCCCGCCTTTTGGCTAACTATACTACAGATAGACTAAACAATTTAGCTATTCGTAATGCATGTCTGACCAGCATAGGACTCTTCCCCGAAAATTAATATCTGGATCTGGAAACTTAGTTTTGATATATATTATTTGATTCATAATACAGTTCGTACCCTTTGATACGGGTGGTTACGGGAAATGCAGTTGCAACATCACTGATATCATTCTCAAGCTCCCTGAAACCCTTCGTGGAATTGATGGCAACGAAGGACCTCCAGTAAGTTCGACAGATTATGCTTTCCCCGTGTAGCTTCGTAGTACAGCGTACTACGGACACTTAAATGCTGTCCCTATTTTAATTTGTCCCATTAGGGCCCGGATGGACCTCAAGGCCCGCAAGGTCAAGTTGGAGCAGAAGGACCCATTGGAATACCCGGGCGTATGGGTCCGGAGGGAATTCAAGGCCAAAAGGGTAAACTGAACTTGACCTTAAGCCTAACTGTACTAAATATGCTGTCGAAAGTTGATTGTAACTAACTGATGATAATTACTAGGTGAAGGTGGGCCGCCGGGAGCCAAAGGAGAACGCGGTCTTCCTGGCCTTTCCATTGCCCCGAACGCTGTAGGGTTTGACGTAAGTAGCCTGGTGATAAGCTTACAACTCATTAATTCCTTGAATAAGTATAATTTAATGAATACCGATTTACAATGCAGCCGGATTGGAGACCTCGTAATTTAATGAAGGTTTTACAAAATGGGCGAACGACTCAGATCAAAGAGTAATTTTTTAATTCTAGTTGTTTTATTCCAGGATCACATGGCTGGGAACAAACCTGGGCCTCCTGGACTAAAGGGTGAACTGGGGCCAGTCGGGTCCAGAGGTCCTCAAGGGGAAAAAGGGGAAAGAGGTGATCTAATATTACTACTAACTGGAACATAACTAAAGAGCGTATCTATCTAAATTCGTGATATCAATCTTTCTTAGGATTTCCTGGATTACCCGGTGAAAAAGGTGACAAGGTAAGGCAGGCATCTTGGGCGTTTATAAAATCCCGTAGTATCAACGCATTGTACCGTACCTACATAATATTGCTCAATTAATCTTAGGGCTCTTCTGGAGTGGCCGGAGTTCCAGGACAAAATGGCGTAAAGGGAGAGATTGGGCCCTCAGGTATGAAGTATAAATAAATTCAATTTTCTGACTTATTTTTGGAGAAATTCACCGATTATTGCTGAAAAAGAGATTATACGCACTTAGCTATTGGAATTGTAACTTAATTATTAGGTCTAAGCCTTTTAAACGATGCACTAAATTAATTTGTTATTTTTCTCCCTTTGATGAATAATAGGAACTCCTGGCCAGGATGGAAAACTTGGTCCCGTTGGTCCGCCAGGCCCTCCAGTAAGACTCCATATTTGTTAGTTACAATTTAATTTAAATAGTTATAATTTGAATTAACTAATACTATTTTGAATGGTATAGGGGCCTTCCGGGTCAGGCGGTATGATGGGAGACACAGCGCTCCAAGTTCATATAAAGGTAAACTTTATATTGCATCATTGAAGCCAGGAAAATTCTGACCTACTTGATAACTCTATGGTGTCATGCCGTATTAGGGCGACAAAGGAGATGGTGGTGACGAGGGAAGGCGTGGTCGAAGAGGGAAGCCCGGTCCGCCAGGGTAATCACATTTGAACAATATTTATATCAATTATGAATCTAATGCTTTATGACAAACAACGTTGACACTCATTCTAGACCGCCTGGAGATATTGGTCCACCGGGTTGGTTAGGTATGTCAAGCCACTTAGATGTTTTTTCATCTTACAAGAATAGCAGGCATAACAATCGTATTTAAAATATTATAGGGGCCCCTGGAAGACATGGAGACAGAGGGCAACCGGTAAGGGCTAAATTTAATTAATTGGAAGTTTTGACATTAGTGAATTACAACTTGTAAACATCATACGGTAATATTTAACTGCTGCCATTTGGAATAAAAGACTTCAGCCCCATGGGTATTTCAGGCCTCATTTTCTTCTTCAAAAGTATCCATACTGTTATTTACAGATTATATAACGGTTTTCTTAATTTCAGGGAATTCCGGGAATTAGTGTCGTTGGACCAAAGGTACGCACTACACACTCGTATGAGTAAATAACTCAACTTTATGGTAAATGTAGAAAATGTAGAATTTAATTTACATATCTGTAACCGTTCAATAACCAGGGAGAGAAAGGGGAGCCCGCAGCAGCGCTTCCGGAAAGCTTTTACAACTACGAGATTCACGGGCCTCCGAGTCAGTGTCAGTGTCCGGCAGGCCCTCCGGGTCCACCTGGTCCTGCCGGGTAAGCTATGCTCCTGATGACTGATGATTCTATTACACTTTTGTAAAAGCACGTTTGACATTTTGGCGATAGTGTTTTTTTGAAAACTCGGCTTTGTTTTGATACTTTCCAAACTGTCAATGAGAGTTGCCAATTTATCAAAGCATATTTGCCACAATGTCAATTCGAGTAACTTTTATTCCAAGTTGTAATTTGCCAAAGTGTCTGTATATCCGTCGGATACTGCTAATTTTAAAATTCTACTTAACTAATTTTACGGATCTCTTTATTTTGGTCTCCAGCGTTCCTGGCGTCTCAATAGTCGGGGAGCCCGGAATAGGTGTTCCAGGTATAGACACTCTAAACTACGTATGTTACAAAATATTGAGCTTAAAAAGCCGCAGAAAACGTTTAACATTAACTCTGCTTTATTGCGGCGTGAGAAGGAAAAGGAGGCATGACGGCCCTTCGAGCTCGTCTCAAAGACCCTAATCGTAATTAATGTTTGAGAGATGTACTTTGTTTTAATATAATAGGTTTAAAATGGGATATTTAATTTATAGGCCCGCCCGGTCCCAAAGGGAGCCCCGGCAGTGGGGACAGCACTACTTCTAAAGTTGTTCCAGGCGCTGTTGTACTTATTACCAGAGAAGCGATGCTAAAGGTATGACCACGGCTCTTAATTATAATAAAATACAGAGTGCCAGAGTAAAAGTTATAACTATTGCAGATGTCGGATTTGAGCCCAGCTGGAACCATAGCCTTCGTCAAAGACGAAGAGCGACTCTATGTCCGAGTGTCAGAGGGATGGATGCCTCTTCAGGTAAAGTTTAATGTTATAGCATCATGTCGCTAGACGTTGGCTACGTCTTTTAATCAATTTTAATGCCTAATAATTATTTGTTTCTTAGATGGGTGACCTAATTCGGGCCCCTGCAGCAATGGCCCGTACAGAGATGACCACGGAGTCACCCCGCTATGTTCGACCGCCCTTCGAGGCCTCGAGCCTAGTAAACACTATTGATGGACCGAGCGTAAGAATTAGCACACGTTAAATCCCCTTAATGCCTTACTAACTCAGCATAGCACAGGAAGTCTAACACGCTGTCTATTCCTTTCATTCAAGCAACTCCTCAAAAGGGAATTGAAATCTGTAAGCAAAGCACTCTCCAAAGCATGGTAGAAAGCTAGCCGGCTCTTGTCAATTTGCACGAGTTTAGCACAAAGAAATGCTGAGGCTTATTGTAATGGGAATGTCTGGTCTGACAGAGTTCTTGTAATTAATATGAATTTAATAATACGTGAATTAGTTACGCCTGGCGGCCCTCAACGATCCCTGGAGCGGAGACATGCACGGGATCCGGGGAGCCGACTACTCCTGCTACCGCCAGGCCCGAAATGCCAATCTAGGCGGCACATTCCGAGCCTTCCTCGTCTCCTACGTTCAGAACCTGGATTCCATTGTCAAGTACACGGACCGGAACTTGCCCGTCCTCAACATCAAGGGAGAGCTCCTCTTCAATTCCTGGTCAGACATTTTCCAGGGGACCGGGAAATTCATTTCGCCAATCTACTCCTTCAATGGGCGGAACGTTCTGCAGGACTTCCACTGGTAAGACGCGGAAAAGGGGAAGTATGCAAATCCCGCCGCAACGCAGATTACTAAACCTTTTGTTCCGTATTCCCTAGGCCTCAGAAGAAGATCTGGCATGGGTCGGGCCCGGGCGGGATCCGTGCCAAGACAGCCTACTGTGAGGCCTGGCATTCCGATAATCCCTCCAATGCTGGGCTGTCCTCGGACCTCCTCCGGGGTCAAGTACTGGGTCAGGAGAGCCTGAGCTGCAGCAACAAGCTGATAGTCCTCTGTGTCGAAATTGCTAGTCACAACAATTATCATCGACGGAGGCGGAGCGTCTCCGAACTTTCCAATGAGGAGCCCAGTCCCTCATCGAGGAACCTCTCCCTCGAGCAGTATACTCAAGTATTAGAATCCTATGATCAGAGTAGTAGTAATAGCAGTAGTACTAATAGCTCTGAGAGCAATAATTATAACTACTCTAGTGGGACTCTGGATTCGGGAGAAGACATTATTGAAATTTAAGTGTCCATAGGAGGATTAACGTAATATACTCTTTTTCCCAATTTTGTATAAATCGTAATTGTAATTCGACGCTATTGTATCCCACACAGTAAATATATGGTATGTAGTATAATGCTTCGTTGCATAGGGATAGCTTAGCTTTTGTTACTTGTTCCAGTGCTTTATATGTATTTTTGTTGAAAATTTTAATTTTAAGTAGGTTAGGTAATCCTTGCTTATTTTATTCCCGTGTTTCATTTAACTGACTAGTAAAACTCCACACTCTATTATTTTGATGCGTGTATTGTATGCTTTAAATTTTCAATATCCATTATATGCTTTAGTTAAATCTGTTAGTTGAAGTTAATTGAAATTTACAGCGCTAGCACGCTGGCATGCCCATATATCAAAATTAAATTATTAGAGTAAGCTCACTTAACGACTAGACACGTTCTGTGGGTCTCTGGGTCATGGGATTCCGGAACTCACTTCCTTAATGTTGCATGTGAACGGCCCTGCTTATGCGAGGCGTGTATATGCAAATCCTATCAATTTTGTTTTGTAAGATTCCGAATCAGAACTATTAGGTAAGTACGGACTATTTCGGAATCCATTTTTTATAAATTGTTATTAGTAGGTAGGAGTAGTTAGGGTGCACCCTAACTACTGGTAGGGTACTACTTAATTTGGCCGATACACTAGTTTTAAATTGTTTGAGGTAAATGACAGTTGGAAATCCATCGTGTTCCACGTCCACCGTTCCAAGTAGAACTATTTATATCTTGCTTACCCAAAATGAATCAAACTACAGACGCAACAATGAACTATGTATTACATATACATATATGTATAGAGTATAGGTTCATATAATTGTATATTGTATGTCTCATTACATTTTACATGATCCTAAACTTGCAGTTTGATGTGCGAAAAACGAGACGCTACGAAGACATCAATTGCATCTCTGCTATTTTATAATGTGTATCTGTACGTCGGTATTTCTAATCTAGTATCTATTACTCAATTGGATGATTATGGTCGACTAACTAATTAGTAACAGTTGTGTGCGACCTTTACGAAGTGAAATAAAATAAATCAAAAGGTTCTAACCCATTACTAGACTGCTTTGAGCACTTTCTCACGGCAGCTTTGATATGAACTTTCAAAACTACTAGTTTCTCATTTATCTTACTTTTATGAAGCACTGTTATCGCTTGTTTGTGCGTTTACTAGAATTTTAAAGAAGAGGGCATATCCGACCTATGACCAGGCGGAATGAAATTCTTCGCTTTGACACGTGGGATTAGATATCTTGACAGCCCACTTAGATTCTAAGTACTTCTTTGTTTGGGAATATTAATCATTTTTCCCGTTAACCATCGAATTATGAAAATTGCCAGCAGCTAATCAACTAAAGAGCCCATTGTCGTGACTAAGCCTAAAGTGTCCAGCGCCAAATAAAATGCGAAATGCAAACTCTGCTTAATATGTAAAAGATAATACTTCAGAAATCGAAAATCGTCTTCGGATCCCGACCTTAGCAAATAAATAAGACACAACTATATGTTAGAAAGTTCATTTTATAAAAAACTTAAAATTACTTTTATAAAAAAAAAGCAAAAAAAAAAACAGTTCGCTGTTTAAGTTTGTGTTTAGTCATTTAATTGTCATCCTTTGCAGACTTTCATCTCCCTGAACGGGCATTTGTTTGCTCTTTGATTACTCCATTACCTTGGTAAAGGGACTGCTTCTTCCCCCTTCCACCATCAGTTTCGCATCATCAACACGTTTATTTGCACCGACTAGACTGGGTGCGGGCACTGGAAGGCTGTCGATTAGGTCTGACGCCTGGGACACGATATACATTGAACTCGGGGATCAGCAAGGAAGTCCCATCATTTGAATTTTTTAGCATCCTGGAACAGAGTATGTTTAAAAAGGAAGGCCGTGGCGAACCCGCCTGTATTTTTAATAGGTTTATGTTCCTTTCGTGTTGACGTGTCGAGGCCTTCATTTGTTCACGGCTCGTCATGAAAGTGAATTATCACAATTATCATTTACGGCCAGAGAGACCCACCATTAAGGAGCAGGGTAAATGTGGACTGTCCCTGAGCCTGAGCATGAGCCTACCAGGGCAGGGATTAGGGACAGACTACAGAGTGAATTATTAGCTAAATACAGTAATAATATAGACTGGACTGGAACTCACTTTTACGTAATGTTTCCGTGGCCAGGGCCAGCAGGCCCAACTATTTGCATTTTTTCAATAGTAGTGGTGAAAAGGAAGAGTTAGAAGTTTGGGGCTCGGCACTTTTTTAGCATCTCATCATAACGATTTTTCTCCTCAGCACGATCTCGTCTCCTTAACACAATAGGATCCATAAGTCAACACCAGCTCCCATTGTCATAGGCTTCTTTCCAACCCAAGGTGCTCTACCTAATCTTTTATAACAACTCAAAAGCCTGAAGGAATTTATCGGAACCTCAGTAATTTTTAGTAACAGTACGAATAATGTGAGAATTTATTGTCTTGAGGGACTTAGGCCGGCTCTTAACGTGTAGTGTAAAATTCCAAACTGTGAAAGTCTAAGGAAGCTGATTAAGGCATATTGTAGAACACTGAGTGTTTATAAAATAGTAAGCAGTGGCAAGGTGGACGACAATGGGCCGCAAAATGAAAGCAACCATTTTACAAATGTCGCTCCCTCTGTTTCTCATTTCGCAATTGACTCTAAATAATTCTGGAATTTTCGCCCAGGAGTTCAGCGCCGGCTTAAATCGGGTAAGTACTTATTTATTGAGACGTAACAAATTAATGTAATATCACATACCACTGGTACTACTATTCCATATTTTAGTTTCCGTGTAGTGTTGGCAAAATGTTTTAAACAACAAATGGCTGAAAGGGGAGCTGACTGGTCACGGCTATAACTTTGGAGCGTGCCTATATTGGCGCCACATAATTTACTGTAAAATGTAATACTACATACATATTTTAAGCCGGATCAAGCATCAGTTCTGGGCATCGTATCCATGACAGTTTAGAGTGGGTTAACCTTGCTCACACTGGGCATATTGACTCAGTGTTGTGTAATAATTGTAGGTAAGTATACAAATACAAAATCATTACTCCTTCGATTCTCTCATGTTTCTGATCTGCGTATTTTTGGAAGCATTAGGTGCGACAGGAAAGGCGAAAGCCGAAACTATCAGGCAAGGACAGGGATGATGTATGAAAAACGGCAATTTTTTTTATGATCGGCTCCACTTTCATCTTTCGTCTCCCTCATTCATTTGTATAGGGCATGAGATGATTCTGGACTTAAAACATACCTAGTTATGTTTCTTCCAGAACAAAAATACAGAGAGATAGGTAGTAATTATCTTAATGTTCTGCTTTTAGCACGTTACGAGCTTTACGTTTGGCCTTGTCTGACCCAGAAACATCAAAACTAAATAGTACAAGTAAAAATATATATTACTTGATGAAGTCATGAGAGCTCTGTATGAGATACAGGAACAGAGAACAGACTAATAAGAACATTGGCCTTTGCAGGCAAATAAGCATTTGACATAGGATGACGCCGTGACGTACTGTAGTACACAAGACAACTAATTTATAAAGCAAATGTGGAGTGGATAGTAAATATGTATATTACATACCGTAGTTAATTTAAAATAGCATGATATACGTGTGAGCTTACATATTAAGCGTTTAAAAGGTTAAAATTCATTTACCTATTTACTAACCTTTGGCATCTTTATAATTTGTAAACAATACAGTTGGTTAATTAGAAAAATAAGAAATTCGCAAGTCAAACCTATCCATTATATATCCGAATGGGTTCCAATTCCAAAGAAGAAATTCGCAAGTCAATAAAATCCAAATGCCTGAATAAATCTTGCTACATCAAATCACAAATGCCTAGCTATGACTCGGACACTTTCAGTAAATTAATCGCTAATTAGCATATTACAAGGAATTGAGAATCGGAGCCATGTTCTGATACAACATTTCCTTTGGCCAACCACTTTTTCACTTAAAAGGTTATACATTTTTCAGGGATTACAGTGTCAGTACTGGTTTGAGTCCCATAACTTAAGTAGACTGAATTATACAACACATGTCCTAGGCCCTTGATTAATCAAAAATCAAACTCTTATTCCTCTTGTTACTCCGGACCACATTAAAACTTGAATTAGATGACGCTCTACTAGGGAAATTATGCCTGAAGGCGCGGCCAATAAAAGAGAGTGCTATGCGTTGCATGCAAGAGCTTTATTAGATAGCTCGTTTTGGGCTTTTGTCGCATTTAGTAGAACCCGAACTGTCAATTTTAGACTGATTGAACTATGGATTTAGCAAGAAAAAGCTGTGTTAATATTAGGAACAATACGTAGTATCTATTCTAGGCTAATGTTTTAAAAGTAAAGTCACAGTTTTGAATTGATGCTGTCAACATTAGCTTGATTTAGTGCTAACTACAGGCACGTGGAATTCTTTAGGAAGAGAACCTGAATGAATGAAAGAGTTATGTGAGTACATAATTTAGTAGGACCTTCGCAGGTGAGAAACAGCTAATTTACTCACTGGCCTGGCCACTCAGGTGATAATCATCTTCATACAATAAGTCCCCATCTTGTACTTAATCTTAATTGTAGGCATAAGAAATACTAATATTTGTGTTTGTATTTACCCTGTCACAACACATCACGTCCCTTGAGTCCCCACCCAAAAAACATCTTCAAGATCTAACCCATGTAGGCATGCAAAAATTCACTAAGACATGAAATGGTGGCTAAGACCCATACCTTGTAAACTTATCGTATTTAAAAGTTAATTTATGACCCTGTCTCATCCTCCTAAATTACAGAGTTGCTCAGGTGCGGAGTCGTCCTGTTGTGCCTGTGATCAGGGAGACCTTCTGACACGATTCATTGAGGTAAGACGAAGTAAAGGCTATAAATGTACAGTTTGGCCCATTACCTTTTTGGGTCTCCTACATTACTGTCATCCTCCGACTTCGTCAACTACGAAAATGTTACAAATGACCCATAAAGTTGAGGGCTGAGCTGAATTCAAATTAAGAATTACAACCTGGAATACTCGTGTGCGTGTAGGCGATTGGGAATGATGAGGACACCAAGAGATACGCTTTCCGTGGACCAGAGGGTCCTGAGGGGCCACGAGGGGTATCTGGACTCCAAGGTACGTGCCACGGAATCCAAGTAGGATCGTTATCCCCAAATCGTGATTTGGAGATAATGAAAAACTGTAAATGGGTATAAACCATGCGAGAAGGGTAATGTGATTAGCTGATTTGGCCCACCTCCACTAATTATTCATTGGACTAACCTGCGTTTACCAAATTGGTCTTATGCCTTGTGTGTTTTATACAGGAATCCCTGGTAGGCCAGGTGAGATTGGGCCGAATGGAGAAAGGGGGCCTCCGGGTGAGAGGGGAGATCGGGTAAATTGAAACTAATTATTTTAAGGGCTTGTACCTGTACATATATTATATACAGGAAAGACAATATTTCCCTAGAAAAGTTGTAACATTCAGCAGAATATATTATTTTCTTAGTCCAAACATAACTATGCAGTCGAACCCAATCTAACCCTAATTCAATAGATTTGAAGACGGATTTAGCTAATCCGATGAAACCTATTATATTTTCCTGTAAAATTAATATTACCCGGATATTAAATTGTATTATGATTTGCAGAAATTATGCTATTATGCTTTACCTATGTAGGGTATGCAGGGAGAATCCGGTCCTCCAGGCCCACGAGGTGAAGCATTACTCGTGCAGCGGCGTGGGGATGTATCCTATATCAAGGTAAATTATGACTAGCATTTAAAGAGGCTTGTTTACGGCTATAAATTGGGAATTTGAACTTTGCATAATGCCTATAGGGTGAAAAAGGAGATCCTGGATATCGGGGCCCCCAAGGCCTTCCGGTAACGTACAATACATTCAACTGAATTCGTCTCAAATCCGCTAAGTTTTCTCTCACATAAATTGGGTATTGTTCCAATTTTGACGCAGGGCCTGGTCATAAGGGAAGCCGGAGAGCCAGGCCCCAAAGGCGAACCATGTCAGTTTCCTGACTTTTCGGACAGCAGATTTCGAGGATTGCCCGGCCCAAGGTAGTATTATTATTGGATGCAGAACTCAGTTCAAGAGCGTAGCTCAATTTCAATACCCCTTCAATTTTTTAATTGAATTTTATAGGGGACTTCCAGGAAGATCTGCCGGCTGTCGCAACTGTTATTCGCGACGGAGAAAGGGCGGAATCGACGAGGCGATGAAAATATATATCCCTGTCAAAGTAGCAATACTAATAATTTCAATATTATTCCCTGAAACAGTTATTCGGTGTGATTTATCGTAACTAAATCTCTTTAAAGGGTCCTCCTGGGTCAAGCATTGTTGGAGAACCAGGCCCTCCAGGTAAATACACAATAATCTGTGACGGGTTAATTCTAAACGCGTGTAATGATCTGAGTCTACAATACAAGGAGCGCTACTACTTCATGTGTTGGAATTACAGGCCCACCTGGTAAAGTGACTAACGGGGAACCAGTTGTCATTTTAGACTACGAAGTCCAACTACGCCAGGTTTGGAACTTTATCCAGCTGATTGATTTGCACCTCATTTGGCAACCAACATTAATTCCTGGCGACGTTCTCCTTAATATTCAACAGGTTTTTGACAGGCACATTCTCGGGACGCTAGTTTTTGTTCGGCATACAGAAACCCTTTTCATAAAAGTATCGGATGGGTGGAAAGAAGTTATGGTAAACTAAGTTTCTTAAACGTGGACTAATTTTTGGAATATACATCAATTTTCCTAATATCCTTGGAACAGCTTGGCAGACATATTCCAGCCGGAGCTGATCCCAGGCGCAATCGTCATCAAAGGCGGCAGACGCATACTCCTGACTCAAGTTCTTCTGGAGACGAGAATCATGTTCGGCGTCGGCACTGGAAACAACAGAAGAACAGTAAGTGAATAGGAATAGCACGAATTTCCAAACAAAAAGTGAATTTATTTAAAGTGTTATAAACACTAGCATAAAGTACTGTTACTTTCAATAAAGCATTGACCTTACTTTTAAACCATTCCGTTTTCCGTAGGTGTGCCTTGGGATCAGAGCAATGTTGTTTAACCATCGCATCGACAAGCTGTCTGTAACTATGCATTAATCAGTATCATGGGCAGTTCAACTACGCTGGGACGCGCGCATATGATTTATATTTGTTTGTATCATTATTCTGTGTGTATTATGCCATTTGTACAAATTACATTATATGTACATATATATTACCTTGTACTACTTACACCTACAAACCATACTAGATACTACTATTTGACTTAAGCAACGCTTTTTGCCTTAAATGCTTCCACCCTTCCTTCCAAGCTGATCAAAATGCTCCTTTCGTTTTAACACATACTATTTCCTACAGTTGCTAATTATTTTATTCCGATATTGCGTAAGTAAAAAAACTTAATGCTGATTTAAATACTACAAGTTGGTTTTGCAAGGCAAACCGACGCACCGTGTATGTTAAAAATGCTTTTACTCATTATTTCGTACCAATGTGAAAGGGAACAAAATGTACTGTACTGTACTGTAACATGTCCACCTTGTCAAAAAATAAATATCATCCTAGATATGTTGTCCATGCATTATGTACGAATTTAAACTGCAAGAATTAAATCCATTAGGTACAAATGAACTTATCAGATTTGACAAATAAATACTCTGAATGAGAAAAAGAATGCGAAAACAACGTACTCTCGGTGGCAAAAGACGAATAACCTGTAAACCCTGCTTTCAAGTCCGAGGCCTCTTTACCTGAACAGATTTGAATTTATCCTCTGAGGCCCCGGATTAGAAAATAGGGTTTACAGGTTATTCACTTTTTGTCACCGAGAGTATGTATTGTCGTTTGTCGTGTAGGGTTTGGAATTGGAGTGAGCGCTCAACCACCGAATAAAAATATGAAACTTGCAACAAATGTTGTCGTTAAAATTGTTTCAAACATGGCTCAATCCAAACGAAGGGATGCACTAAGCAAGTACATGCAGGCAATTTTTGAAGCACATATTGATATATTTTAACCCCTTGTGTGTATTTTTGTATTTTTTAGAAAGCTTGAATAGCTAATAAAGCCAGTTCTAAAAAACCCATGAAAACCGTTAAAATGAGTTATTTAAATATGTGTACGTGGTTGGAACGTTCGAAGAAGGAAGAAGTCAAAAGTATAAATACAGGCAATTAAAATCTAGTACTTCGGTTATTATGTACTTCTACTCACAAAGCAAAGATGGCCAGGCCCTGACTTCTACACTACTGGTATGAAGCAATTATAAATGTAGTGGTTCATAAGCGAACTCGCATGTTGCGACTCATTATCATGGGCGTGGCCAGGATATGGATTGGCAAATCAGGAAAGACACGGTATAGCTTCGCTTGTACCAGAACAGGAGCAGAGCCACTACTAGTAGTGTACGCGCAAGCTGCTGTAACAAAGTTCCCAGGCCCTCACTGACACCCTTGTCTCATCTCTTGAGACATCCACTACCACACGAGCTAACTCAGAAATACGGCAAGCTGTAGTGTAGGCCCCGCATTATTGCTTTATGGTACTTAGATGTGCATTGTGGCGTCTAATTCTTCGCTTCCTTTTTCGTCGCCATTACTGCTCACTTCTTTTTCTGACTTCGTCCGAGGAAGAAGTGCCTCTATTTTCTCCTATTGTAAAAATTATTTCTCTATCAAACTTATTTAAAAATTTGGTATCGGTGACTTTCGCCAAAGTCTTCATAGTATTTAAAAGTCTCTTCACTTGTATATTTGGTAGAAATTCGGAAATAACCATGGGAAAGGACTGCGTCAGTAAGCTTTATGTTGGGCACCTGGTAAGACATAAGATGAAAATAAGATAATAAGATAATACAGATAGAATACTGTATGTATATGTATACATAGAATATACGCCAATAAGCCCAAGCTTAGCCTAGTCTTGTACACTTTTAAATGCGTCTTTGGGCTAGTCATTGGAATGTAAGCAGTTAACCGACTTCACGAAAGCCCCACTCCAAGTTTGATACTCCAAGCTGGGTCGGACTAAAAGCCAGAAAAATTTCTGCCGACAGAAAGTCAGAAATCGTACCAAAGCACGGACCTTTTCTGTCGGCAGAGATTACGGTCCGTGGTAGTCCGTGGCAGAGCAAATGATCTGTCCATCAGCAGAAATTGAAATAACTGAAAAACGATTGACTGTAAGACAAAACTTGTGAGGACCAATGGGCTGCGTTCTAGTTTCTCGGCACGAATCTCAGGGTTGGAGTATAGTTTAGTGGTCTTTCGTGATTTTTCTAAGTACTTTGTTGCCTCACTCTGGTGTTGCCTCAATTT